>KN884411.1:44404-55661 GCA_000934455.1 Apostichopus parvimensis
ATCCCTAACCCACTTTCTAAACCCTAACTCTGATTTCAAACGAATTTGTCAATTCCTGAAAAACCTGAAACCCACGTTCGTCCTGGGAAAAAAAAATACGCGTCCCGCTGCGCGAGTACCCGGTGGGTATATTCCACTTTTAAGAGAGGGGTGTTTATATCCGTTGTAGTGGTTGTATTGCATTTGTGTAGAATCTCACACAGTCGGTGAACTGAAAGTTTCATAGAATGGCTCTGTTTTTTTAATTTCACATAATTAGAGTTTCCTTCTATAATCGTGCATGATTGACTCAGTAGATAAAATAACAAAGTTGGGTTTACTAGCGAAGACAGGATTTGATCTTTGACCTTATCAGAATGTAAACAACCCCTTGGACTGACCATTAGCCTAAGCTTACACTGAGACGTGAGAGTTCAACTAGCTATGCGTTAGGCTAACATTGCAATGCCGTACTAAAAACTACATGCACAGTATCTGTACTGTCTGTGTGTGGGTAAACTACAGCTGGCCTACAAAACTGTTAATAGTTCATTGTAAATAACCGCTAATCGGAGATATCCTATCGTACTTAAAGTTTGAGATCAAGTCCCGTTGGCATATTTCACTACTTGTATTGTAATGGTTGCATGAACGTTTTGAACGAGAAATCCAGCTGAAGACTTGAGAAGAACAACTTTGTAACGTTACGTAATACTTACTAGGCAATACACCTTTTCAGGTTGCGCAGTGCAATGGTGAGTGACCTTCAAAATTGTGTTAGGCCTAGTAATCTATTATTTTAAACCTAGAAAAGTTACCGCCATCCCAATACCCCCCCCCCCACCCCACCCTGTGTAACGCAAATGGGGTTCTTAAAGCTTGCTTAAAACTATACTAAAAATTTGTAAATAAGTTTGGTTGGGGCCTAAATGTAATTGAAGGATGGCAATGGGGTACCAGGGTGCAATTTTGTGATAGTTACAGTACCATCATTATTTTAAGCCTAGGCTGATTATGATATACATATTACTATATAGTAAAGGCTTTATAATTGCTGCACCTTCATAATTGACGCACCTCAAATATTACTAGCAATGATACAGCAGGCAACCTAAACTTTTTGCAGCGAAGCAGAGTTCCATATTTCATGAGTTTGAATCCATTTCATGAATGATCAATTTGTGGGTTTCTTTAAGCTATTAACACCCTTCTCCCAGTTTTACACATATTTTTGCCATTTGGAAATCTTACTCCCTTAAAATAATCAAAATTACCTCAGCATGATACCACTACTCTCTAGGACCTGACCTGTCTGAGCTTAGAGGCTCAGCATAGCAAACAGCATCCAGAGTCAATGGATGTATACTTACCTTTAGCTTATTGACGAGTGTATCAATTTAGGGGTTTCAATTCTGCTCAATTATACATTGCGTAGGCACATCCTTGATAGCTATCGTTGATCAAATCCTTATGTGCGTCAATTATGAGCCTACCATACTACATCAATTTCTCAAGTTCAGTTCAAAAATGTTTTTAATGATGGACAGCAGAGTGACATGTCAGGTTAATCCATGATTATTAACATCCGTTGTTAGTAATGACATCCATGGTCCAGTAAACACTTTTTCTTTTCCTTTCTTATATATAGGCCCCAGATCAGCCTTCTGAGGTGGATTCTCAATCAGGTGAACAGCAACAAGCCACAGAAGTTCAAGAAAAACGCATTGTCTCAGAATCTTCCACAACTCAGGTAAATACCTAGACCTGTCATGGTTGCTTTCCGATTATAATCGTAATGAGTATACTCATTATTTTGTAATTGTTTATTCATAGATCGCACATGTTAGAACTCAAGCCTTTCTAGCCTTACAATATTAACATTTTAAATTGGTTGAAAGGAAAAATGTGTAAATGTTGGTCAAACTTCATTTTTAAACTTTCTTTCATTCCTTTTGACGACCTTGAAATATTAAAGAAACATTAACAAGTCAGAAAGAAACCCAGATCTATATTAAAATTACTAATTGTCTATGTGTAATATTCAGTAGCATCCCATCATAAACACTAAACCAGTGTACAGCTTTATCTCTTGTTTGTAAATGGCAGTATGAAGACCACAAGTTTCCTTTCATTTTGTTTACTTCCTGTACGTTTCACTCCATTTGTTACGATGTATGACAGGACAATAAAACTTATTCAAATTTTATTGTGATAGGTATGTTTTTTTTATCGTTGTTTTTTTTTTCATTTCTTCCAGGGTGCCCAAGCTGACCAGAATATGTCATCTGGCAACAGTGCAGGATCTGGAACAGTTGATGTTGTACCTTCTGCCCCTCTCAGAGAAAACATGGTAAATGTCTGCATATATAACTCTGAGCAAGAGTTAAAGTTGTATGTAGCTGATGTGGTTCGTTGTCAGCAACATTGAAAGTCATGTTCCCGAATATTCTAGAAATTCAAATAATGGGCATTAATGCTCAAACTCCAAAAAACATTTTGCTTCAGCCCTTGCAGCATGTTTCCTTCACCGAGACATTTAATTGTCTTGTTGAACACTCCTCAATCTCTGTGCATAATGAGAAGAAGTGGAACCTTGCAGAAAGTACAGTTGAAAAACTATAAGCAATTGTTAGCATGCTAAACTTTGGGCAAATATTAATGACCTATCTCCATTAGGCTGTTTTTTTTTGTTTTTGTTTTTTTGCCGAATCTGCCACAATCTGGTAGTATCTGGTAGCTCAAAATGTAATGCAACTTTAATCCCTCAAAATTGCACCAGGAATGATGGGAAAATGCTTAAAGGTTTGCAATTTATGATTTAAATTGATGGTCAAATGAATTAAGAAATGGATTTTAAATGTCTTAGGTCAGCGTGACACAACGTTACGAAGGAACTATTGGAATGTTTCAGTTTTCTCTAAGCGAATTTGTTTTAATGAGATAGTCAGGTGGCAGACAATGTGACACTTCTGAGGAAAACAAAAATATTGAACTAAACTGTTACTTTAAAGTTTACAGCTGAAGTGCTGTGATAACGTCCCTCAACTCTGCTGTTGGCAGATGCATTCACCAAAAAACACCAAATTTTGTGGGGAAAAAAATCAATTCTTCGCTATACAATTTGCTATAAAGATGTGATTTTTGTCCTGAAGATGCAGAAATTTACCAGCATTGTTATTAATCAATCATCGTCAGTTACAGGACTATCGTAATTGATTATTTATTTCTCTTAATAAATACCGTTGCAGATTTCGACAGCTATAAAATTCTTGCAAAACCCTCAAGTCCAGAGTAGTCCCCTTAGCCAAAGAAGAGCCTTCCTAAAGAAGAAGGGTAAGCTCTGTAAAATGTTTTCGATTTCAATTTTGATATTTGTTGCTGTATAGTAATTAATTGTGTAATATCCCTAGGAATTACTTAACAATTAATGAGTTAATTTGTGTTTTGATCTTTTTTTATTTCCGTCATGGCAACCCTTTTAAATTTCTGCAGTTGTGTATGTGTGCATGCACATTATATTTACTGTGTATACATATACTGTAGGAGTCATACCTTTGCTGGTTGTTCATTGATGGAATCATCATCTTTTGGAATATATAATGAATTTCCTAAATTTTCAGGATTGGTGGAGCCTACCTATAACACGATATGGTAGTGTTCCTTACGGTGTTATGGAATACATGTTTCCATCATTTATCATAAACTGCTTAAAATCAATAATATTTTAAGTCTTTTGTTTTCCCTACTACACAATCTTTTTTATTCTATTACATGTTTCATGAATATTTATGTTTTGATTTCACTGCCTTTAGGGCTGACAGATGAAGAGATCCGATCGGCAATCGAGAGGTCAGGGGTCAAGGAACCTTCCCCCCTTCCATCCGCACAGGGGAGACAACAACTGGTGCAGCAGGCAGGACCAACTGGTGGTAATAAAATGATACAAAATAAAGCTAAACAGTCTACTTTTGTAAAAAAAGAGAAAAAGAAGATATTCATTGCGGCTGCAGAGGAACAAACACAAAGTGTACTCCATGCTCAAAGTTTAATGTGTGGGATGAGGACATGTCAACTTGCAATCATTAAAGGGGCTGTATTTTAGCTCCTGACACACAGTAGTTATCTGTTTTAGTTACTTGCTCCAAGAGGTATTACAGAACTCATCAACAGATGGGCTGTCAAGTTCACACGTCTTATGACTCACAGCTCCAGCAGCCGTAAATTAGTGATTGGCTAAATACATGGGCAGTCATTGCTCTTATCAGTGCTTACAGGTGAAGTCGTGTCTAATGTGCTTTGATGTGTGTTTCGGAGTCACTCTGCATTAACAGATTGCAGATGTGACCATAGCCTCTGTCAAACTAAGATATATGCTACGACCAGTCTTAAGTGTCTCTACATTGAGTGGCGGTGTGACGTGAAGTGTCATCGTCGGTAAAAATGAAATTATGGGTATTTTTTTTTTTTACATTTCCTAAATTCCTATTGCTGGCTTAATTTCTTTCGAAAAGCTTGAAGATTTTTTAATATTTTTTAACTTTTGGTCAACTCGAAGATCAGGCATGACTCAAGTCTCTTTTGATCGTTCTTTTATTTATAGGAATGATGGTCCCAGGTCCTCTGCCACCACCTCCTCCTCCTCCTCGTACCATCTATGCGAGAGGCAGAGATTTTGCTGCAATAGCTATTATCATCTCGGGAGTAACGTATGGTCTTTACAAACTCTTTCAGGTATTTAACAATTTCAAGAAATTTAGTTATCTTAGGTGCTGGCTCTGTCCAAGGCAGTGGGATCTTCTCAGGGCGCATGAACCCAGAAGGTATATGTTAGAGGCACGGGACACGAAGTATCCTTCAACACAAGACAACAAGACAACAGTTTCATTTGCAGGCCATCCAAATTCTGAAATAAATGTCTGGGGGAGGGAGGGGGGGGGTTGGGGGAGGGTTACTAACTTGTGCACTGTTTGATGTCATAGCTTATCAAGGGAGTGCATTTAATTATGACCTAGGTTGCTTTCATGTTCATATTTTCAAGGTGAAATTGAACGTTGGTGCCAGTAAAGTCATGTTATTTCTAGCATACATTGAAACACTGATATGTTTGCAACAACTTTTGAGTGCATCACAGCTATCAACTAAAATCACCACTGGTGGTTGTTATGTAAATATCATGTTTGAACTTGCCTAATCCTTAAGTCATGCATTAAAGAAAGCATCAGATGGTGACATCCTGCAAAAGATATTTTACGATGTAATCTATATAGTTTGTACATCATTAACACCATGATCATATCTATTATAATTGGTTTCATGTTGGAGGTTTGTCTCCTTTTACTATTTATATTCAGTGATGGCCTTATACAGTTAACATGGGCACTTTGTTTGACCCATGGTATGAGTTCAAAGATGATTCACTGAGAGGAATTTATTGCAAAGAACAAGAATTTATTTAACATTTAATATCAAAACTGTTTTAGAGACTGCAATCTACGACTTCATTTGGAAGGCGCAAATTCCGCTTATTTGTATTTTGTGTTTGTATTTGCAAATTCCGCTTATTTGTGTTTGTATTTGTATTTTGCAGAGATTCATCCGTCCATTCTTCAGTAAACAGAGAGAGTCTGATAAACGGTTGCAAAATATTGAGGCCTCATTGGTTCAAGTGAACAGTACATTGACAGCCACAGGTAAGTTTCTTGATCATTCTATCGTCTTGTTAAGTAGGCTGCAAGCACCCTGACCAAGCTCGCCAGACTCAGCTGGACGGTTATGAAAAACTAGGCCATAGCGGTCAAGTTGAGTCGCTTGGTGTTTAGTTGGGGCAGTGTGGGACTGACTTAAACTATACATTTGGGAAGGAAGATAGTCACAGCTGTGAGAAATGTTGTCTCTGGTTTTCCTGTTTCAGATGTTTGACTTTTAAAGTGTACCTTGTCAAAGGGAGTCTACTCTAGACCAAAGTAAAGAAGTTGGTCTTTAGAGTTTACCTCATCAGTCATGATATTTGTTCGTCAAGGAATAAAATAGGAGGAATGCAAAACTTCTGTTAGCACAAAAACAGTTGTGCATTCTTTGTTATTCACTGAACTCCATGAAGGTGACCTTTGACCTGACATTTCTTAAGTGTTAGGACAACTTTGTGGATAGCTTGTAGAGATTGTATGGTGGTTGCTCTTAATTTGTAAGACAATGTGCTAATTGGACTTAGCTAAAGGGTTACATCCTACACTCTGTGGTGATTGAAGACTTTCCACACTTCAATTGGAAAAAGTTTGCTCCAAAATAATGAAATAGTTTTCCTTAATGGTCAAATTTTCTCTCGTCTGGGTCAGCTAATGAAGTTTGAATGATGCAGAATGCTTGCAGTCCACTTTATGATTCTTATTCTGCAGCTAATACAATAAAAGCAGTTTAATTACCTTTAAATGTGATATAGCTGAAGTTATCTCACTTTCAAATTGTCTATTTCTTCTTATGTATGTATTTTAGATCCTCCTGCAAGCAGGAACTTGCGAAGAAGCCATCATTGGCTTATCAAAGCCCCAAGCTGACCGAAGTCAGCCTCTTAGATTCATATTTTAACGTCCAAGATTATGAATTGTCAATTGTCAACAACTCTGTAACTGGACGACATACATCAATCTTGGAGTGACTCGACCTCTGGACCTTATGATTGAAAGGCATCTTATCTTTGTACAATTTCAACAAGCAGAGATGTATCACCTGCTAAATATGATCATTTTCTTTTTTCTTCTTTTTCTTTTCATTTTCTTCTCTCTTTTAGTTCAAGAAATTGAGAAATCCGTGGGTTTGATCCGAGCGACTCTCGAGAAGCAGGAGTCCCAGCTGGAGCAAATATCCAGAGATGTCATAGCGAGTAAAGCGCTGGCCTCGGGACGCGGGGGAGACGGGGACGTGAACCAGATCAGACAAGAAATCACCTCCTTGAAGGGCTTGATGTTAAACAGGTGACAGTCATTCATGGTCTCTTCCTTGAAACAGACCAGGTGGGGAGGGTGAAGCAATCATTTTGATAAAGCTATAATGTCTCTCAGACCAATGCAGCAATGTGAGAGATCTGTAGGGTAAGAGAAAAGAAAAACCACCAGAGTGGTTGATTTAGTCACTCCTCTTTCTCACCAGACCCATAGAAATAGGGTTCATTCATACTTAGTAAAGATTCCTAAATCCTATTGGTCCATTCAGGTCAGCTGACCGTGGTTAATCCTGTGAGTAACGCACGGTAAAATTACGGGGCATCACTTTAATAAATCTTTGGTTATATGTAACCAAAAAATGTTTTGTTTTATGATTTTTCCCCCACACAAATGGTAGTGTATGAATGAACGGGGTTAATCAATGGTCTAGCGTGCGTTACTCACATGATTAATGCACTCCGGGTGTTAATGCTATCGCTGGATGCACTCGGGCTCCGCCCTCGTGCATCGCTTGCATTATCCCCCGATCGTGCATTAATCCTGTGAGTAACGCACGCTAGACCGTTGATTAACCCCTTATTAATAATAATAATTAACAGTTCTTATATAGCCGACTTACAATAAAGTCTCTCCGCGCTGTACTTAACCCTGGTCATTGGTAACTTGTCACACCTACACACCAAAGTGGGGCACCACAGTACACCACAGCCTCGTGTCCCCTGGGAGACTTCCCATAGGGTGCAGCCACAAACCGGCGCAAGCAACTATATTTACAAGTCACCTCGCAAGTCCCCATTTATACACCTGGGTGAAGAGAGGCAATGGAGATAAAGTGCCTTGCCCAAGGATACAACGCAATGATCTGGCCAGGGCTCGAACCTGTAATCCTCAGATCACAAGTCCACTGCCTTAACCACTTGACCACAACGCCCTCCGGTTACTCAACCTCGTATAAGAAGCTGTTTAAGACATAAAAATTAAACCAAGATACGTAGATAAATCTGATCAACTCATATAAATGTTGATTGTCATGGATGGGCAAAATACTTTGAAATTACTTCTTTTTTCCTTTTTTTGTCTGTATTTGTGTGTATATTTATTCAAAAACTTCTTCCTTTTTCTTTTTTTTGGGGGTTTGCTATAGGCACCAGTTTCCTTCCACACCACAGCAGTCTAGTATACCCGATTGGCAGAAGGAATCATCAACGCCGAGTCAAGAGATACAACCGGAGAAGACGGAAGAGAATGGCGAAGATGAAAGCGGTGAAAAAGAGGACGAATCAATCAAGAAGGATCTCCAAGAAGATTTAAGCAACGGCGGAAATGTGGAAGATGGAGGAATGACTAACGGTGCCATCTTCGTCCCGTCGGTGAACGGGGGTCTCGACAGTCCCACCAGAGGGGCGGAGGTAAACCTGCTCAAGAAGTCCATGCTAGAGAACAGTCTAGATGAAGCAGAAAACAGTGCCAAGCCAGCCAAAGAGGGGGTGAATGGTCAAGTGGAAGGGGACGAAGAAGTCGATTGATGATGGAGAAGAGAAGAGAGAGAAATTGAGGTAATTTATAGCATTTTCGCGACGAGGATGAGGAAGAATTTTGATGAGGATCATGATGCAGTGTATGCTGAGATTCATTTCAAAGATTGATGATGGTGATGGTGATGAAGATGAAGAAGAATAGAGAAGACTTGATTGGTCGTGAAGTATTATGCAATATGAACTTAAATGACTAATCTTATCTGCCTGTTTATCATCAATTTGGTGCAGTATGTATTGAGGTATGTATTCAGTCGAGGGGAAAAGATGGGTCAGGTGGAGGAGAGAAGCTTCATAACAGGTTGTACTGTAATAACTAATTAAAAAAATAACAAACTTTCCTTAAGAAATTCTGAGCTAATCTCAAACTGCATCCTGATGCAGAAACGGTGCCGTTGGAAATTCTTCGGATTCACGTTTCATATTTGGCAGTAAGACTTAGGAGGATTTTGCCAAAAATATTCAGTCATTAAAATTGATCAAAATCTCTCCTAAGTCATTCAAAATGGTGATAAGAGTTTGGAAAGCACAAATATCCTTGACAATTATAAAGCTAAACAAGAACATTAGAAGGGTGGGTTGGAGTTGTTGTACCAAACAAATTTGCATTTTTTTGTGATTCGAATTTGTTTTTGCAATGGATTTAAGCATAATTATCACAGTAAACGTGTTTACAACTTTTTTCTCATCGTATCAAACTCCTGGTTTTGCCTATTGGCATAAGCTTGGTATACAGCTGTGAAGTGTTTGGTTAAAGCAGGGTGTTGAAAGAAACCTATTTAGTATTACTGCTGTTTTCTGTTTTTTATTTTGTTACTTTCTGTTATCTCCTCTTTTGTATAAGATTTGTTCTTATTGTAATATTGATTTTGTAATGTAAGATTTATTGTTTTTGTTTGGTGATTAGGGCTAAGTATAGAGAGAACTGTGCGAGTATGAGACAGTTGCAAAAATGATTTTGATAGGTATTGAATACTGATTGGCTATATTCAATCACATTGAAGAGTGTTATCTCAATCAGGAGTGTTAGATCAGTGGTTAACGCCGCCGGTGCCTTTCAATCATAAGGTCCCGAGTTCGAGTCACTCCAAGATTAATGTTTGTCGTCCAGTTACAGAGTTGTTGACAATTTATAATCATGGACTTTAATTTATATGAATCTAAGAGACTGACTTCGGTCAGCTTGCGGCTTTGATAGGCCAATGAGGCTTCTTCGCAAGTTCCTGCTTGCAGGAGGATCGAAAATACATACATTGAAATCATAAACATGAATATTCATAAATAAACACAAATTTATGAAGATCTGTGAAACATCTCATATTAAATACCGATGTTCGCAACAATTGAGTGGACTGTCTGAACATGAATGGGATGTACTGCAAGCACATGTCAGTTAGCAGATCAAACTACAGTATTTTACATGCATCACACTTGACCTTTTGACCATGTGTGAATGGTTACTCATGAAGCATCATAGTGATTGTACCACTGTTACTGTTCAAAAACTGCATTATTATATATGAACATTCATGAATATTCAAATCTGCCAAAATGAGTAAGAAAGTGCGTGGGAGTCTCTCGGCAACCATCTCTGTGTATCATATTTGTCAATACGGTCAACATCTTATAATAGTGAATGCTTCATTGTAACTGTTGGGTGATTAATCATGTGGATACTTCATGGAAGATATTAAAAAACAGCCAAATTCTCCACAAATGTATTTAAGGAGATACTGTTAAAACTAAAAAAGAACGTAAGGTTTCTCACACATTTAAAAGGTCAGAAGCTAACTCCGCCAAATGACTAAAAGCTTGCGTGGGAGTGTCTTGGCAACCATCTCAGTGTTCGTATATGATGGACTTCTGTTGGCATGGAAACCCCAGGCGCTGTTATAACTTGTAAGGTTTTCCTGTATAGATAAAGGAAGAATTTAGACACTGATTACATATATTTTGGTCTGACACATTTCTTCACCGTTTTCGGTTCAATTTGCAACAACCATGAATTAATCTCTAGCATAAAAATATTCAGCCAGCTGGAATTTTTTTTTTTTTAAATGTACTTCACTTCCATGACAAACTTCATAACACTGATATGACAGTATGAGCTGTATGAATATCCTGTTTCTTATAAGATAGAAGGTTTGGAGATCTGTTCACACTATCAATAAATGTGCTTGGAAAACATGATGTGAGAGGATAATGTACCACCGGATTCACATAATATCATACGATAATGTTGTATCATAATAATATAATGTAAAACATCCACAATAGTATTGTTGCATATAATATTACATGATACAATGATAAATATTATGATAACAATTCTATTTTTTAACTTTTAACATATTAGATTTTACACTACAATAGTATCGTACACTAGCTTGTGAATCGGTTGAATGTACAGCGGTTACTAGTAACTGGTAGGGAATGTTTTTTATGCATAAGATTCACCAGTAACTCTAACTTATCCAAGATATAAAAAAAAAATACTCAAGGTTTTTTGCCACTGTATCATTTAAGCATTGTTAGCGAGATTTTTCTGAAGCAATAATTGTTTAAGATATACTACCTCATTACAAATTCAAATTCCCATGGTATTTGTTTGATTTTTGCTTAAATTAAGACTTTATATAATTGTCCACTGTATTACTTTACTGAAATTTCTGTCATATCCCATCCTGCAAGAAACTGATAGTGGATCATTTTATATTATTGTTCCAGTACTAGTTTTTACGTTGATGTAGAAGAAGCCAAACCCTTGGTTATTACCTCCTCCCCAACCCGCACCCCCCCCCC
>KN884411.1:94702-105977 GCA_000934455.1 Apostichopus parvimensis
GGTTTGCCCCCCCACTTTCACAACTCAAATCCCGCCCCTGCCTCAGAGTATGTTTGCCGGTAGTAAAGAGGATAAATGATGAAACTGACCAATTTGGCTAGACCTAGCCTATATCAGTTAGTATTTTATGGCCTTACCACAATGTAAATCAGGAAAGCTTGTCCCTGATCTCGGGCCCTCCTACATCGGCCATTAACTCTTTTGTAATCGAAACAATTTCATGGTATTTTGTGTTTTCGGATTTCTTCGCAGGAATTGATGTCATAGTTTTAAGCCTACATGATATGAGAGTCAATATTTTGCGTACTGCCAGTGTTTTGTGTCGTTGGGAGTTGACAGTTGGCTCTATCCAAAATTATACACAGGTAAGGGCTAGTGTAAACACATACATATGTAGGGGCCAGTTCTGCGAGACTTTGTAGTCCTTTTAATTGGTAGTGGCTATTGACCCGGCCGCCGGGCCTCTAAGCCCCGATCGCTATTCACCCGGCTGTAGATGGTACCATGGAAGTTGTGCACAGTCCTGGATCTCATATAAATTTACTGTGTAGGCCTACGTACGTACGTCAGGCAGGGCAAGCGCATGTGTTCAGTAGGCCGGGCTATTAAAGTCTGCAATTGCCTGCGCTGCGGATCATCAGCGGCGATCGACCCCCACACAAACAAACGCAATCGCTATTCTCCCGCGCCATTCATTTCGGCAGCCGGGTCGATAAGCCACACTGTTCGCTATTCACCCGGCGGCCGGGCCGATAAGCTCCGCTCGCTATTCACCCGGCGGCCGGGTCAATAGGCCCCACCCTTTTAATTATAAATCTGCTAGCATTTTGTATTTATGCATGCAAGATTCACATTTCTGTTTATCATTAACTGCCAGCATCTCCCGGGGGTAAGAAATATAACATGAAGCATTTCCATGGTTTTACTGTTAGTACCATGAGAGTGAAGGATAGTTTACAAGGTTTACAAAATGCCCAGTCCCAGATACAGTAAGGACTAGCCTATCTGCAATTTTCATTTCATCTTTGTTGACAAAAATCAGTACGGACTAACTTAGGTCTAGTCTAATGACGTAACGTTAGGCCCTCGTCATGAGTTTTTAATTATCATCATTCTGGAACACAGGCACTCCCAAGGTATGCTACACAATATATAAATGAAAGATGAACAGGAATAAGATTGCAGGCTTAGTCGAATCAAATGTCAAGTCTGTGAATGTTTGGTGACCAGATTTAAGGAATATTGATGGTGAAGTCTGTAGTAATCACAAAGCCAATAGGAACATGAAATTATGAAAGCTCTTTGACAGATAAGTGAAGCTGGTTTGGCAGTTATTAATTTGGTGAAACATATCATTGAAGACTTATCGTCTTCTTCACAGATTATATTAGCACACAATGGCATTGGAAGCTCAAGTGTTGGAACCAGCCGCCAGGGTTCGGAAATTGGCGGAACATAGTGCTGAATTGATTAATGTAGACAGCTGTGTCCCAATCAAGAGATATTTTAGATCAGGAAAGGAGATGATCAAAATGGTGAGTTCAATAATTTTGATCAATTGAACAAAATTAAAAGCTGCTTTTTTTTGGGGTAAAATTTGACAAGATCTGACAGCAGACATGTAGCACAATTACAAAATCCTGACTACGAGTAGAAGTAGCATTACTCATGATATAGTATGGGAAAGTGTAAATGACTAAGCATGTGTTGATCTAGAGTACTTTAATCCTGTACTAACAGCACAAAGATGGAATACTCGCTAAATTGGAGTTGTCAGCTTGAAGCAAAGACATGAACCTTACATTTAAATGTACCGGGGGGGGGGGGGGGGGGGGGGGTGGCGACCAAGTAAATATGAAATTGAATATATTGAATTTCATAAGATGTGATTGAAGACTCAACAAGTTTGTTACATGTTAATGCTGCTATCAGGTTCCAACAAAGAAGGAATCCCATGTTTTAAACACAGGAAGCAGTAGGCTAACACTACAATACTGAATTCAGTCTGCTGTTCCAATTGACATATTTACCAACAAAAAGTTTTGAAGTGAAGATTTTACTACCCCATGTACTCTGACATTGTGCAACATATAGATTTGTATATGTACTTTTAACTCACTTCATTAAATTCGTTTTTCAGTTTTAAATCTATGTTTTCTACTTTTTCTTTTTTCTTGGTAAGAGAATAGTGTGACATCATGTCTGTCCTCATATTTTCATGGATATAAGTGACCTTTTTTAAATTCTCAATATTAATACTACATGTGGGATTATATGATATATACATACAGTATACTGTAAGTTGCATTACAATTTCCCAACTTGTATGAATTCATTGTTTGATTCAGCCATTTTTGGCATTAAAAAATAAAGATGAAACAGATTAAGTAATAAAAATATAAAATAATGTATGTAAATAATGTACAGAGTATTAGGCAGCCAGCCGTCCGGCCGTCTTTTGCACGGCCGGTTTCGCAAAATGAGGCCTAGTTTTCCGTGCACGGCTTGCAAAATATTTATGAAGACGTGCAAAGTTTTCTCAAGTTTTCAGTACAGAGTGAGCAAATAGACAAAGTTACAGAAATCAGACAAGGATGTCAATATTGTTTTGGTTTTTCTTTTTTTTTGTTTCTGACTTCTCCTAATTTTACCAATCAAATCTCGTATTAAGTAACGTACTAAACAGCTTGCATTTTACCTTCCGATACCTCGAAAAAAAAGTTTCACTTAAGTTTCGCTTAACCCCCACAAATGGCCCCTAAGACGGGCCCCTTGACCTCCTCCGTGTTCACATTATTTACGGTCCTTGAACTTTGCATTTTTTTGTATTTTTCTAATTAAAAAGGCTAACATATACTTTGAAGAAGAGGACTGGGAGAGATCATTTGTGCTCTACAACAAGTACATTACGTAAGTTAATCTCATGTTGATGAAAGATCTGAAGCTTTGTCAATGTCTACCACTCTCCCAGACCACTTGACCTGTCCAAATAATATTATCTCTGAAATTAAGGCTCTTGGTGTTCTGCAGCCCTGGAATAATCTATCCCCTATCCCATCGCTAAGTGGTATAAAGAAACGTGAAGTTGCTCTACCATTGTATGATAATTATTCATCGCCGTTTTCTATGCAGGAACTACAGTATGGAGTGAGAGACAAAAATTAAGAGACTTCGAATATGCTAGTACACAAAATTTGAATGTTTCAGTGAAATGAATACTCCCTGTAATGAGATGTGAATTCTAGTTCTACTAAATTAGCCCTATTGAGCTTCAACTCCGTATTTTATAAGGATTAACTGTGACATCACAAATTATTGCAAAAATTTTTGTTTTGTTTACTACTTCAAAATATAATGAATATCCAAATTTTATAACTCAGAGATACCAAACAACCAATGCAGCAGACATTAGTTTGATTAATGTGTTTTACTTGCTTCAAGAAACGTATCTTTTTAATGCTGCAGACAGAGTTATTGTATAACTCTCTAAAAACGTCTACAGTATCTCTTAGCTTGTCACATTCCTTCTTCAAATGAATCAATCCTTTCTGCAGTCTCAAACTCTTGTTTGCATTTGTTCTAGACTCTTTGTCGAGAAGCTACCACAGCAACATCCTGAATACAACCAGAGTAGGACTCAGGACATAAAAGAAAGTAAAAAGGTTTGTGAATATCGAAACAGTGATAATCAGAGAAATGGTGAGGCTTTGTTAGGATACGGGTATTGGATAAGCTGACAGCAGTCGCATGCCATTTAAATTGGGCAAAGAAAGATGCTTAAAACAGATCAATAGGAAGAAAATATCTGCCTATTTTGATCCATTTCTTCTGACTGTTTGTTTCATAATGGATGGGTTGAGGTCAGAAGGTGGGGGTGGGGTTGGGGGCAATGATGGGTATGGACCTATCTAATTTTGTACTATTGTGGTCAGTTTCTTCAAGCAGTGGCTTTAATAGATAAACATGTCAACTTGTCAAGGCCCTGAACCATCAGACCAAACGAGAAAACAAGCCAAGACCAGATGAGGTCACATATTTAGAAAGGCGTTTGCAAACTTTATATTCATTTGTAAAAGGGGTTTCGTGTAAATGTCATGATTCTCTCAACAGGCAGTCAAAGGTGCCTTTCCAAAAGCGGAAGAAACCAAATTAAAGGTCAAGGAGAAGTATACCGCAGAGTACGAGAAATGGTTAGCCGAGGAGGTAAGTTTGAAAGTCATCATGTCCTCATAGGTGTTACTTTGAAGACAGTAGTATATATCAATAACCCTTGCAATATGTGCACAGTTGGAAGTCAGCCATTCTTGAATGTGAAATAATTTCTTTCAGTTCAAAACATTCCATAAAGAAACATTTTGTCCTCATCTGCTGGCACCCTGCATTGGTTGAACGCTTTCATGGGCGTTGAAAAATGAAAATGGCATTGTGAATTACCTTCTTTTGACCTTCAGTGAGGCCTTGAAATGCCCTAATGTAAATTTTTGAGATCACTTTTACCTAGAAACTATACATTTTTGTTCATAGCTCGGAATTTGAGAACCTCATGAAAAAAGGCATTTGTCAGACTGTGGTAGTAGACTTCTCGTCAACAGTGATGAAATGTAGTTACAATTTAAGAGGCCCTCCAACTTTTTTTTATTGACTTTTATATAAACAGAAAAAACGGAAGGATGAAGAAGCTAGGTTGGAAGAGGAAGCGAGACAGAGAGAGGAAGAGGAACGTCTGCAGAGAGAGAGAGAGGCGGCCATGGGAGAAGAGGAAAGACAACGTTCAAGGATGGAAAGAGAGAGGAAGAGTTTGGAAGAGCAGCAGATGATACTGGAGCAGCAAAGAGCAGCCGTCCTGGAGGAGCAGAGGAGAGAACAGCTGGTGCTGGAGGAAGAGGAGAGGAGGCGAAAATTAGCAGAGGAGGAACAGAGGAGGATCGACGCCGAGTCGAGGACCAATCAGACCGAAGGAGACGTGACAGGAAACAGAGAACCAGTCATTGCTCCTCCCAGGTAACTTTCTATCTCAACATAGCATGTTTTTATTATTTTTTTTTGACAGTGTTATTATCATATCTGAAGTTTTACTGCTCCTGTCGTGTGCTTCTACAGCTTTTCTGTAAAGTTTTGAGTTTCCCAATCTTTTTCAGGCCCAGTGCACCGACCGTGGACAGATCTTTAAAGATCGACAGGTCGACAAAACCCGGCCACTTGGCTGGCTCGGACGTCTCACCGCCACCCGCAAAGACGAACAAGTACGGCTTCCGGACGGTCATGATACCAGACGACACCACCATCAGATTTATGCAATTAGCGGAACCTTACACGAGCCGAAACGTCGAGTTTTGCGGCATCTTGGCAGGAAGACTGGTATATATGACACTACTATTATGAAATCTGTAGAAATGTAGTAAGCTGTTAGGTATCCCTTACAACAGGGTACTGAGTTAGTGTTTGATGGTTTAAAACAGTGGCTCTGCAATGGGTGCAGCAGAAAAGGGGGGTGGGGATGGCACCTGCCTTCCACTAATCTCTGTTACATTGATTTATTATACCAGCGGCAGGTAAGGCAAATAGTCATGCATATGTATGAGAGACATATCGAAATCAGCCAGTTGGGACAATTTCCTAATGTTAATACCTTTCTAAACTGTACTCCAATATCATGCTCTCAAAGCACTGATATTGACAGTACAAACAGTTCCTATACCTTGATCTTATAGAAACATGATATTCATACTACTCGTACTGACAATACGAGTGCTCTGAAGCGGGACATAACACTACAGTATCGAAAATGAAATATATTTTAAGTTCCAAATATAGTTTGTTCATTCCAGGGAGAAAAGGGTCTTAATTCTGTATATGAAACAGTACATACATGTCAGAACTGACAAAGTTGGTTTGGGAATGGCTGAGACAGAAATATTTATGTGTGTGCGTGTCTGTTTATGGTGGAATGCATGTCCTACCATACCAGTTATATTGAAACTATATTTCACTGAAGTGAAACCAGAACATTGTCAGAATCTCTTTTGTCTTTCCCCACATCTGTCTGTGTCGTTCAGGCCCAACACGCCTTCACGATTACCCACATTGTCATACCGAAGCAAGAAGGTACTTCGGACTCCTGTACAGCTCTCAATGAAGAGGATATGTTTGATGTGATGGATAACAATGATCTTATCACCTTAGGATGGATCCATGTAAGTCAATTCTCCTTTCGTCAGTTTCTGTTTTGGTCCCATTTTAAATGATGGTATAAATATTCATGATATTCATGATTTTTGAATATTCATGATATATATTCATTATAAATATTCATGATATATATTTATGATAAATATTCATTATAAATATTCATTATAAATATTCATGAGTTAATTTGTGTATTCAACTATCATATCACAGTTATTAATGAACTTAAGGGTATATCTGATGGAACAGCTTTAATTTCCTGTCGAATTCTAGTCTCGATATGTGTAGAAAGTGTTCGTATGTGATATAGTCAAAAGTAGTGTATACCGATTAAAAAATAACTTTGATAGAGGACAGTGGAAAACAGCAAAGAAATCTATGGCAGGAATGGGATTCGAAACCAGTGATCTCTGGGTAACAAGCCCAGAAATTTGGTTTACGATTATATAGAAAGCTAAACATCTCAAGAAATCTCTTCCCTAACACCTTCCTTGGTTGTCTCTCATGAAACTGGGTCAAGATCTCTGGTTACATGATATGCAAGATACTGTGGCTTCTGACTGGCACCTCTGGCAACAAAATGGCTAAAGCTATATGGATCGCCACCAACAATTAAAGGGCTGGACAGCTCAGTTGGTAGAGCGCTGGGCTTGTAACTCAGAGATAAACTGGTTAAAATCTTGTTCTATCGGTAAATTTTCCATAAATTAACTTTTGCATCATCGTCATAAAAACACAATATGATAGTTATGGGACTAAATATCCCTTTGCTACGCTTCCTACCCGCTCCGAGGACGCTGTCAGAATAATGAGTCTCACACGTTCCTCTCAACCCCACAGACTCATCCCAGCCAGACCGCCTTTCTCTCTAGCGTGGACCTGCACACTCATTGCCCGTACCAAATAATGCTGCCCGAAGCATTGGCTATAGTCTGTGCACCCAAACACAAAGAGTAAGTAGTTTATCATTCATTTACTTTTGACTTTGAAGAATTTTTTTATAGAAATTTTCTAGTTTTATTTGAATTGGGTTTTGTGTTAATTTCTATTTCTATCTATAGGATTTTCCTGATCTTGTTGAATCTTAAAAATGAATTGACATCTTGTATTAGACTTAAGCAGTTAAGTGAGGTTGGATCCAATTTGATTTGAGTAACCATTTTCATATGATAATCATAAGCGTAGGCATAGGCGTAGGAGCCCAAGTTGATTTAGGGGGGGTGTAACGACTTGCCAGAAAAATATAACCCAAATTTGTCGCGCGCTATGCACGCGTTCGACATGTTAATATCATATAGGCATACATCGGTTATTACATCGCATGCCAATTACATACAATCATTTGCCGTGGTATAACCCTTCCATATTGGTTATAATTTTTGGGGAAGTTGTTGCAATAATAATGATAATAATAATATAAGATTAACCATTGAAAAAACACATTGCAATTTATTTTTCTTTCAGTAGGTGCCCGAAAAATTCTCAGCATATTGCCTGAATTTTCACAAAAATATTTGGGTTGGGGGACTGCATGCCTCCTATACCTATGATCATAAGTTGTGTTGTGCTTCCTATAACTTTCAGTAACATGTCAAACGATAGAAAAGAAAACAGAACTTCCATTTTCATAAATATATATAAATGATTAAAACACAAATGTCATAAAATACACCTATATATTCCCTTCACATCCTTGTTTTTATCTCGTCTTTAATCCCCACCTCTCCAGGATCGGATTCTTCTCTCTGACACCGCTTCACGGCCTTCAGCTCGTCTCCAAATGCAGCAAGCGTGGTTTCCACGAACACCCAAAACACCCCCCTATATTTGAGAGCAGCGAGCACTCGCTGATAGTCAGAGATGTTAGAATACAAATAGTGGACTTAAGATAATATGGAGGAGATATTTGCAGTATATAACAACTAAAACAACTTTATAAGCAATTTTTTTTGTGTTTGTTATTGTCTTGCGGGATTTATTTTTTTGCAGTCAGAATGGACTGGGTTTGTTAGTCTTCTGTCGTAGTGCTTATCATTGTCAAAATTTTGTACCGTTTGAAAAATGAAATATTAGTGTTACCCCCGGGTTCGGGGAATTCCGGGGTGGTTCTCTTTAGGGCTGCAGAAAGGAGACAGAGAACATATGATGCAGACAGCTCAATTGGCAGAATAGCAAGCAGATTTTATTATTAGATTAACTGGCAGTAATTTATCTCATTTCAGTGAAAAACACAATTAATACGACAACATTGATTCTGAAATATTGATCTAGGGAAATCCCCTAATTATGAAACAAAATTGGTGGCGCCCTTCCAGTAATTAAATACCATACCCACGCTGTGACTTAATACACAGTAGGTCTGGGCCTACGTTAGACAGTAAACGAACAGCGAGCCTAGCTTAACAGTTCATATTTACTGACGATCTCTACGTGATCAACATTTATAAAATACACTAATTACCCTACTTGAATTACTAAGCCTAAATTGATTGTTTATATTACCCCACAGATCACAAGTCATGCAACATACGAACCTTAAATGACGGATTTAACGACAAATAAGTGCTACTCGCTGACCTAACATACAATTGTATACGTAATAATCTGGGACATCGTTGCAACATATTTTAATCTTGTAATATCCCATTGATTCCCTTAACATCATCAACCAAGACTTAATCAATCAAAACTAGAGGTATTTTTATACAACTGGTTGAAGTATTGGTGTTTAACATTTAATAATTTGTGTAAACTTACCTGCAGAAAGGAGACAGAGAACATATGATGCAGACAGCTCAATTGGCAGAATAGCAAGCGCCTGTGAACGTACGTTCCTACATAGGCACGCATGTACAGATTTAGTGTGCGTTTAAGTCCTTGTAAATTATATGGAACGCCAATTTAATGATTTTTGTAGGGGTACCTATTTTTCCGTGCAACATTAGTGATATCTTAACTTTTAGCTTTGTAGTTGTCGGGTTAAATTTTGACAAAAATTACAACTCACAATGTAGGGAACTCACAGACAATATTTGTACAAAGTTTTATGATAATATCTTCTCTGTCGATGGTCGGTTACTCTTCGAACCTCTTTTCAGTATTAAATGAATTCTTTTCTTTCCTGTGTTACTCTGGTAGTAACAGCTACATAATATTTACTATCAAATAGATACTTTAAACTTTTGCCAACATGTATAGGAGAAATGAGGCAAGAAGAAAAAGTTTTAACTCATGCGAGTTACCGTGGCAATTAACCCAAAAGATGTTACAAACCATACAGAAGCAGCTTGTTTGTAACTGTCTTTTTTTCTTTCTTCTTTTTAAAGTTAAGTTCCAAACTTATCCAGTGTTAAAGGGATATTCTGGTGGGAAACAATGTAACAATTGTTTAGAAAATGAAAAATATATTGTACTCTTGAGTTGGGAACCCCATCTCAATATCTTGACCCTTACTCCAGTTATGGTTGAATGATTTTGACCAATTTTGACTGGCTAGTAACCATAAGACCATCCCTAAGTCCAGAAAGTGGATCACAGTGTGTGGTCTGTGGTGTTATCATGGCAAATAATTCTCTATTTTCCTATTTTAATCTTCGGCTATTCTTGATTTATCCTTGAAAAATGTGATACTTTTGGAATATTTACTTGGCTGCCAATGTTCTCAATATTTTGAATATCGTCAAAACGCAACTTGGTCTTTATCAGTATTATTTCCTGTGGTAAAAAAGATTAAATTTTTTAAATATGAAAACAAAACCATATTCCACTCATTTGCCATGATGACATGGTTCACGAAATATTGTTGCCAGGTGCATGAACAAAAATTTATCACCAAATTTGAAACATTCATATATTTATCATACCCAAAAAGGTGCAGAACATTTCCAGCAATTTAATTTCTTTAGCCACTGTAATGTCCCTTTAAAAATGTCCATAAATTTCTAACCTGATCACATGATGACAAAGTAACATATTCAGCCCAGAAGTTTGCATGTAAGGTAGTCTGACCATAGGACCATCTGGTGTAAAAGCTTTGATACCGACAATGGCTGGAACCTCCTCCTCACCCCCAGTATTTCCAGCATTGGTCTCTTTTTTTTTTAGATCTTAAAATCTACGAATGAATGGTTAAATCTTGCCATTTGGTAATGAGTATGGAGACTGGCTTCACTCTGTTATTCAAATAAATGATGTGAGCGTTGTCATTGTATTGGAGAAACAACATTTTGTGAAAGTAAGTGCAAAGCACCATAATTTTGTACTGCGCATGTGCGAAGCAGCTGCCAGAAACTTGTCTGGACCTTAACTGGATCTGCTGAGTTTCACTTAGTCAATGAAATGTTGCAGTAAAATAACTTGAAAATAATTTCCATGCTCTCCGAAATGAGTTCACGAAGTTGAGGTCAGGAAATCATTGAGCAAATATGAGAAAAGTAAGAGCAAAATCCTCGCGGCATTTGTGGCATGATGATGATGCTCAGATGTGATTCCTGATTGTGTGTGTGTGTGTCAACTGACCTGACCTGACCCGGAAGTACAACACGCAGAATGTATCAAGTTCATCGAATAGGTCATCTTCACACAAGACAAACAGACGGCCTCAAAATTATGTGCTAATTACTTGCACCATGGCGACTCTGCTTTTTAAGTACATCCACCATGTTTGATAATAAAAGAAACAGCAAAATAGCTGAAAGTATTGGTTCGTAAGAATTTAGATGCATATGGTTCTTCAATAAGAAGAAACTTTAGAATTAGTATTGTCAAAATATATGTGAAAAAAAGTACAAATTATTATGTGAAAGTTTGTATAACAAAATATATAATTCTGAGATGCGAGAAGTACTTCAAGCAAAATGTGTTTTTTATTCTTCTTCTTCTTTAATCATTCCCTGTGTTTTCTGTCTGTTTTAAGTATTAAATTAACAGTTTCTGGGAAGGGTCCAAAAGGAATGAAAGTATTTACAAAAGAGGTTAAGGCATTGCGAGAATCAAAATTGTCATCATTTTTGGTTCCTTGCTTTAGCAAAAGGAACCTATGTAGTCAGGTTGGCGTGTGTGTGTGTGCGTGTGTGTGTGTGTGTGTGTG
>KN884411.1:108569-119970 GCA_000934455.1 Apostichopus parvimensis
GTCCTCCTAGAGTGTTTGTCCCAATCTGCTGAAATATTGTCAAAGTAGATAATATTTGAATGGTGGTGAACCAGGCATTCAGGGAAAATATTTTTGTCGTAATGTAAGGGCCCAAAGCCCCAAAACAGGGCCTTCTGTTGAGTTTTCAGCTATGAAGAAATGTAGACGACAGATCATATGCATGCAGTGATCATAAAATGTGTTTTTCAACTTTTTAGTATTCATGACCAGTATGAGTTTTGGTGTGAGTAGCAAATGTCTGCCATCGTAATTTTCCTGTCATTTTGGGAAATGATTCCACCCGTAGGAGACTTGATCAAGTCAAATATTTTACTTGTTATTCAGGCTTCCTATCTAGTTCGATGTCATTCTCTGTAAATGACATTATCTGTAGATCAGTGGCGGAGCGTCCATACAGTCAGGAGGGGCGGATGTCCCACTGATGGACTCAAATGGACTGCTGGCGCCCTTTTCATCTTTTTACCACTTTTAACTTATTCGCGATTATTGACTTTTTTATTGCGCTCTCAAATACCTATTGACATTTGTCTCATTTTGTTGGTGTAATTTTCTGACAAAATGGCAATGACACCTATTTATTCTGTATTTCTGTACACTCCGCGCAAACCTGTGGTGGCTCTCCAATTAGATAGTGTCGAAAGCGCCCCTACAGACCATTCTCGCCCCCCTGACCAATACCCCTAGCTCCGCCACTGCTGTAGATATGCTAGAAAGACCTAAACTGGTCACGAATATTTCAACGTTTATTTTGTGTTAATTTGATTCATTGAATAAGAATTAAAGAGAACATTTTATTCTCCCCATAAAAGAATTATACAGATATTAAATTCAAAGAGAGAATTTTTTTTACAAAAATCAATGATTTATTGCAAAAAGCCTAAAGTATGAAATGTATAAAAATTATGGGAGGGGCCCAGCAAATCTGAGCAAATCTACTGGAAGGTTCTCTCCTCAGTTGTGAAATCTGATACATTCAACACTGTGTACAACCCACTTGATCAAGCGTGCTTTCTTGCCCAGGGATGCTTGTGTGAAACTACAGTAATGTTGTCTATCCTTGGATAGTGCAAGTTGCTGGTTTTAGATATTAAAGCAAGAATACTTCTTTTCATATTTTCTGTTTTTTTTTTTTTCATAGTGTTTGTCATATCACAACTTTATGTCACATCATACATCTACTATTAAACTAGGGGGTGTGCTTTCTTGCCCAGGGATGCTTGTGTGAAAACTAATGTTATCTGTCCTTGGATAGCGCAAGTTGTTGGTTTTAGATATTAAAGCAAAGGAGACTTCTTTTCATATTTTTTTTTCTTCTTCTTTTTTTCATATTGTTTGTCATATCACAACTTTATGTAACATCATACATCTGCACTATTAATATTAGTGGGAAAAAGGGAAAAAAAGTCTCTCCGATCAAGCAATCAGACCTTGTAAGTCGATGAATTGCCGCCGTTGTCCGCAGACTTCAATCTACAGACTCTTGCGGTTTTGATGAACTCACAACCTTGTAAAAATTGATCTCATTATAAATTCATGATATGCAAATAAACCATCGTTGGCAGTATAAGCCTACAACAAGATAATGAGGACACAAACAAGGGGGGCTGCATGTAAACTAATATTTACAATTAAAATCAAGGACTACTTGTAATTATTCAAACTGTACTGTACATGTGCATTTCCGGTGATTAAGTTGATTTAGCTAGACTCTCAATCAATGACTTTTGTTTGTAATTCTGTGCGAGTTCCTCCTGACTTATCTGTGAAGGCTGTGACATTAAATGCTTGATGAAAAATAACTAAAGCAGCATCTTGTTTTCTATGTTGATGTTGGTGATAAGTTTATTGGGTGCTTTGTGATATTTAACCCCCCCCCCCCCCCCCAAGAAAAAGAGAAAAATTCAAATTCTGCGCTTTTACAGAGCCTAAAGGCAAAGAAGCGTCGATCATGCATGTTCACAAACTGGCCTAGAATTTCCGAATTTTTATCTCTTGCTAAAAAAAATGCATCTGCTTATAAAATTTACTCACTCAAGTTTGCACTTAATTTAAACCTTTCAGTTTACTGTATTGATTGTGCAACTTATGTTCTTAATGTCTACAGACAGAAAAAATGCAAGTTTCTTCTTTTATCACTTCTGGCAAAGTGGCAAAGCAAAACAAATCCACTCACATAAAATAGCTTGAATTTTGAGGCCTTTTGTTCTTGGTTGTACAAGACAATGGAACAAAATAACAATGACCAAAATGAACACTGTAGGAGAGGTGTGTATAGGTTTGTTAGTATAGAGCACTAGCTTCGAGAATGAAATTTATCATGTTTTATTTTTATTTTACCAATTTATCTGTTCGGAGGTATTATTACAGTGCAAGCTGAATTTAGATATATATTATAAATAACTAGTTGTTGGTAGGACCTCAAAGTTGAGTTTGGTTTTCTGAACAGAAATTTTGTCGCCTCGGACGACCATTTAAAACTTCATATATGGTGATTGTTCCATTTTTCAGTAGAATGCACAGTGGTGGCATCAGCTTAGGCAATCGGGGGAGGGGGGGGGCAATAATTATGGGCAAGGAATTTTTTGAGGGGGCAAAAACATAAAACCCTGATATGGGGAGGGGTTTAAGGGAGGGGGTATCCCTCTCCCCATTGGAAACTTTTCTATAAGTAAAATGACGCAAAATGGAGCTGTCATTTGACAATTCTTCTCGTATCACTAACCTTCCTAAAATATTGCAATTCTGTGGCGAGCAAGAACTTGTTTTCAAGTTTGACAAACTGAATGCTGGCAGCTTTGAGCCAATTAAAAGATGTATTAGCGGTCGACTTTGGTAGGCTTTGGAAGCTGTTTCTAATAAAAACGATTAGCATAGCAATATATATTTTGGATAAGTACCAGATTTTTTAGGGACAACTGTGGGGTGGGGGCCAAGGGGAAAAATATGTGGTCGGGGGTATAATGCTACCTCAAGCCCCCTCCCTCCCATATCATTCCAATGAGAATTCAATTTACTTTTTACATAGACTAACAATGAATACACTTAGAGACACAGTTGGATAAATTCCTGATAATTTATAAATTCTTATCTTTAATATACTGTAACTTAATCAAAGGCAAGCCAACAGAAATGAAAATTTGAAAGCTTTCATCAGACTTATTTCTCTGAAGGTCTTACTGAATTATTCTTGTGTGCTGTACGCAGTTGGACTCTGCCCATAAAAATTCCATTTAGATACTTCTTACTTTATGAAACTGCGGTGTGTGTTTTAATCAAATTTATACCCGTAAGAAATGGAGATAAGCCATCCTCTTTGCTGAATTTAAGCTGATAGGATATATGTAGCTTTTCCTTGGAAAGCTTTTACGTTGATCTGTTTCATGCCACAAGCAATTTTGTTTTCATCTTCCCTTCGTGTGTTTTTTTCTTTTCTTTTGAAGTACGTTTACCTAGACTGGAGTGGAAAGCACTTATCTAAATTCATTTGCATATAATTGAGAAAAATTGGGAGTTCACCGTTGATCAAGGCAATGTGATTCTATACTGGGTTTAGGAGAGAGAGAGAGATTACATTGATCACTAACGTGTTTAGCATTAGCAAACAATCGTGACATATGTAAAACTTTGTGGACTTCAACGAGAATGTAGCGTGCGAAATGAAGCGTGAGAAACAAAAGAAAATTGCGAAAAAAAGAGAAGTACATTTTGAAAAAAAACCCAAAGGCAAAAGTAGCTGAAGATGGTGAGATCAATTTGTGGAGTGCGATGAATGTTAACCAGGAAGCTTGAAGTATCCGCCGTTCTTTATCGAAGAGATGTTTCTTTTCTGTTTCCGTCGTGTATAAATGATTGAAATACTATAAAAAAGGGCTCATGTGCCCTGACGACATCATCCATTCTACTTTTGCCAGATGCATAAACAAAACCTTCAAAAAAAATAATAAAAAAATAAATCCACTACTCTTTATCGTAGTATCCACTACTCTTTATCGTAGAGATGTTCTCTTCTGTTTCGGTTGTGTATAAATGATTGAAATACTATAAAAAAGAGCCCAAGTGCCCTGAAGACATCATCCATTCTGCTGTTGCCAGATGCATAAACAACATACCCAAAAAAATTAATAAATAAATAGAATGAATAAATAGAAATAACACAAATCTTCACGATACAGACTGCCAAAGGATGTGTTCTTCTCATAGACTCTACTAAAAGATTCCGAAAAATTCTCAGTAATTTTGGCTATAAAGCAATCAACTTTCAGCCCGAAAATCCTTAATAAGAGACTTTGTGGATTAGTTGCATTGTTTGCCTGGATGATGTGCCACAATTAATCAAATAATGTCAAATAATGTCAGCTTTTATCAATTCCCTGCAGAAATTTACTGCCGGGAGGGTTACGTACAGTAGTATGTCCCTCTGCTGTGGCATAATGAAGGGTAACATTGATAGACTGTAATGCTCCATAAAATATTGGAATTTTCAACCCGAATGCTGATCTGTTTTGTAATAAATCAAGGCGTCAATTTTGACAGATGCCTCACTCGAAAATATTACCCGGTGCTGTAAACAATGACGACGATGTCCGAGGTACCCATAGACTTGGGAGTCGAATGGCGTACATCGATAGTGAACTGATGTATCCAACAAGAATTGTAAACAAGAATTGTAAACAAGAATGATTACAGATGGGAGAGGAAATGGAAATTAGTCAGGCGGTGTGGGCCGGGATGGGTAAAGGAACGTATTTTATAATCAAACTCTGCTGTTCGTTTTTGTACTGAAAAGAGTGTTTGGAGTGACACTTTATGAGTTAGGCCATGTACTCAGAATGACTTGAAACTTGGAAGGTGGAAGGGAGGCGAGGGGGGGGGTGGAGAATTGGAAGGGGTTGGAAGGGTAACAGTGCTTTGGTAATGTTGCTCATAAGTGAAGGAGAGGTTCATTGACGCTGGAAAAGTGGAAAAGAAGTGAGATTCGCCATGACTTTTTCAACTGGACTACATTTTAGGAGTACAATCATTTCAAAAATTGTAACTTTCAAAGGTGTATAAAGTGTGGCAAATGGAACCAATTAATGCACCATGTTCTTCATTGCGGTATAAAATAATCTCAGCATGAGTTTCTCATAAATTAAGGCCTTGCTGTGAACATTATAATTGAATCCGTCCACAACCATCTATCTAGGTTTTCCTCTTTATAAGAGATGTTCATTAAATAATATTGTTGTTGTTGTTATGGAAGCTAACTACTGTAATGAATTAATATCTTAATGCAGCAAGCAGTCACCCACATTTGTGGTCAGATGTTGATGTTCGCCTGGAGTGAATTAATCAGGGTCTTAATCTAATTTATGCCTCTTTACCAGGAATCCATTATGGACTTAACTATTTGGCACCCCTCATCCATCCTGCTGAGATAATTCAAGAAATGTTGGAGGGGTTCAAGAATGGGAAGCAGACATAATAAGTTAATTTACAGATTCGGTTAATACCGGTTGTAGGAGTTGTAACAAAATCAGTGTAACCTCTGTATTTCGTTAATCAAAAATACTGCAAGGTTACCCTCCAGTGGGGGAGGGGGGCATAGTAGGGGAGAGGATGGGGGAGATGATTGTTCATCGTTATTGCAAATTTTAACAATGAAGGTGATGAATGAAGGTAGTTCATCTTTAAATTGCTCATAGTATATCTGTCTCTTTTGTAGAGCTTCAGTAATGCACAGGAAAGTGTGGTTCATGGACGAAGGAAATCTCTCCACTCGTCTCTGTGAAGGAGGTAAGTGGCAGTTACAAAATGCTCAACTTATTACCCCATTTTCATCGTTACTTTTTTAATGTCGAACAAGTAAACCGCATTGTTTTTGGATTTGAAGTCTCGGTAAAATGTTAAATATTAATCCAAATGTACACAAAAGTGCCACTTTATAGGATTTCAGCATGAGTACAACAGCATGAGTATGAGTGCATAGCATGATAACAAGTACAACATCATGAGTAAGAGTACATAAGCCTGAGTATGAGCACAATGGTATGAGTACGAGTACAACAGCATGAGTATGAATACAATGGTATGAGTACAATGTCATTGGGTATGAGTACAATGGTATGAGTATGAGTACAGTAGCATGAGTACGAGTACAACAGCATGGGTACCAGTACAACAGCATGAGTACAAGTACAACAGCATGTGTACTAATACAACAGCATGAGTACGAGTACAACCGCATGAGTATGAGTACAACGGCATGAGTTTGATTGCACAGCATGGGTACGAGTACAGCAGCTTCAGAACAAGCACAACAGCATGAGTACGAGTACATCAGCATAAGTATGAGCACAACAGCATTAGTAAGAGTACAACAGCATGAGTACGAGTAAAACAGCATGAGTACGAGTACAGCAGCATGAGTATGAGTAGAACAGCATCAGTACGAGTATAACAGCATGAGTACCAGTACATCAGCATAAGTATGAGCACAACAGCATTAGTATGAGTACAACAGCATAAGTATGAGTAGAACAGCATGAGTACGAGTTCAACAGCATGAGTACCAGTACAACAGTATGAGTACGAGTACATCAGCATAAGTATGAGCACAACAGCATTAGTATGAGTACAACAGCATGAGTATGAGCTACAACAGCATGAGTACAACAGCATGAGTACAAGTACACAAAGAATTCCCACTGGCATGAGTATGAGTACAAAGCTCTTAGCGCATATATGATTACCCTTACTCTGACCTCTAGACTACATTTCCAAAATGTCCCGAGTACAAATACGAGTACCGTTGTAAATCTATGAGAGAGAGATTATGAGTACCAGTGAGTATGTACTAGAATACGAGTACATGATTAAAGGGAGTGAAGACTAGCGCACAAAGAAACGTCTCATGCCGGTAATCTGACCGAGTTTCGAATGAGGTGTAATAGAAGTGTTAGACACCACCATCGATCCCAGAAAATACACACACAGCTTGCTACCGTCGGTAATTAGACACTAGTGTGCAGTCAATAGCATACAGGCTGCGGTCAATTGCCACAACACAGTGTACATAGCAGCGATGGACATCTCAGGTCTAGATAAAAGATAACAAGGTATCACGTTTCATTATTGTCTGCACTTTGTAGCGACAAGAAGGAACTTCACTTGCAAGCAACGGAAAGTTATCTTCTTCAGAGCGCGGCATGGGTTTGGGGCTAGTCTTCAATGCCTTTAAGGAGTCCCCTAAGACTCTGCCCTTTAAGCATTTAATTCTTTGTTCTTTCTCTGCAGAACCTGTCACAGAGGAAGAAGTCACGCCTGCATTTGAATGCTGTGCTTGTAGCGTCGCAGAATACGATTTCTCATTCTATGGACAGTGGACAGTCCAAACACATCCCAAGGACTACCCCTCAGGTCAGATTTTAGGCAGAATTAAATGTGCAGTATATTGTAACTTATCAACAAACGACTGCAAAAATACGACGGAAATCTAACATTTCCAAGGATTTTCTGAAAACACTTTTAAGTGGCGCTGGCCTTTTAAGATCTATGGTTATATGGACTTTCAAGTTTGGTTTTGATCTGATTTGACAGTGATAAGGAATTAAAACCTTTTGAAGAAAATGAAATGTGATTCTTCAGTTTATAGAGAGAGATTCCACTTACAGAACACTTTCCCCAGACCTTTAGAACTTTTAATAAACCTTTATTTCAAAAACAGCTCTTTATATTTCAAAAATACCCTTTAAAACCTTTATTTTTATATTAAGTTAAAAAAAAAAATTTTTTACAAATTTAGTTTAGGAATAGTAGAAATATTGTATTCAGTCATGCTAACCATTGGCCATTAAGTTTTTGTGGACAGTCAGGCATGATTCGTGAAGTGATACAAAACAGACTCACAAACAGCAGTTAATGTAAGTTAGGTATTTTAAGTAAGGGCCACAGATGATGTAAAAATGGGCATAGATGGTGAGTAGAGTATGTTTAAAATTAACTTCATTTTGGACCTTTAAAAACCTTTATTTTCATGTATGAAGCTTTTAAAGACCTTTATTTCTTCATTTACAACCTTTAATAAAACCTTTATTTGTTGAAGAGCTGCTGGGAGGTCTGTTCCCAACTATTTGCTTACAAGTGGTTGGATGCTTACTAACTTATTAGATTGAACATGTTATTAATTCAATTCAAGTTTATATTCTCACTTCCCCCTACACAGTATATAGTCAAGTACAGGTGTCTGAAGGTATATACAAAATTAAAATTAATACATATGATGGACACCCGCAAAAAAAAAAAAAATTGTTTATCAAGATAGCAACCACAAGAAAAACACTGGGAGCAAAAACAAAACCAAAAAAAAATGAAAAATGAAAAAACTTAGACGAACAAAAGAAATGTGAAGACAATTCTGAACAAGATTTTATGTGTCTATATAACTATATTACAAGATAGGAATTCACAATTTTGATTCAGGCAGCGCTAAATTTCAAATCATGTCTCTCTGAATCCTACCTCTTGACAGGGAGGGGTAACCATTGGTCGGATCTGATAGGTGCCACCCATTCATCCGGTTACACCATGTGGGAAGATGGCAGCTATGCCTCGGATGGCGTCAAACAGCTGGCCCAGTATGGATCGCCCGTGTCCCTCCAAAAAGAAATGAGATTGCAGGTAAAAATGCCTGGATGTAGCGTTGTGTACGGTGCTCGTCAAAGTTGCTGACATTAATTAAAAAAAATGTGGGAATGATCGATATCACGACGTCGTTAACCCACGGCTCGTAAAAGCTATGTTCAGGCAGCAATGGAGAGTTGTGTCAGTGCAGTAGATACAGTCTCTAATACCAAGGCTGAATAAACAGTAATGGCTTGTGGGGGAAGTGGTGGGGGAGGGGAGGGGAAGAAAACTGAGGACCAGTTTCAAATAAAATTATTTTTATACCCAGTCTGTTGTTCATTTCCAGTTATGCGATTTGTCTCAACTGGAGTACTCTGTGGGTATGGTTACAGCATATAATGAATTACATAGGATGATTGCATACTTTACTGGGAGTGGTACGTGGGTGGGGGGTGGACAAGGGCTAATTCAAATTAATCTTAAGATGTTTTAATATTGTGTTAATTAACCCAGTCAGTCCAGTTAAGACACCTCGACGATGGATGATTTAAATTGTCCGTCAAAATTGAATCTGCATGATCTGAATTTCTGTCGGACTGTCTGCGTAATTTGTCATTGACCAATCACCACCTGCGGTACGTAGTCCGTATTCTAGCTTTTGTCCGTATTCGGTTGCAAACCAATCTCAGAGAGTGATGAAAGAAAAATGAAAAAACTACGAAGATGCATGTGGACCCATGAGTTTTTCTGATTTACTTTGCTCCTCTCTTACCTGTCTCCCACTCCACAATTGTACTTTCCTAGGTATCTACCTAACTACACATTTGGAAAATGATTTAGCACTGCGCCCTCGCTCCCCACTCCCACTAATTCCTCCTTCCGTATCTACCACCTGGAAGTTACTACCAAAGTTTTTTGCAAAATTATCGCTTGTGATTATACGACTATTTTTTTGCAATTCATCTTTGGATAATTCGGTTGCTGAGACCTTCTTTCGTCGCTGTACCAAGAAGAACTCATAAGTATCCTTTTATTTACGTATGGGGGTTTTAAGTTACTGTTAAGTTAAGTTAAGTACTCTGAAACAGTTTATTTCCTATAATTGATACTAAAGTTATACCAGATTCATGCTAGCTCCTGACAACCTCTGTCTTCTCCTCATGACCACAGGGGAGCACCATTCGATCCGTCTTCAAGCACAGGGGACTGTGGCCCGCAGTCGGTAACATGACCAACATGTTGATGGAGGTGGACCGACGGCGCCACATGGTGTCCGCGTTGACCATGATAGGACCCAGCCCCGACTGGTTGGTCGGCATCTCGAACGAGAATCTCTGCACCGCGGATTGCGGCTGGGTCGAATCTGCCGAGTTTGACTTGCTGCCGTGGGATGCCGGTACGGACAGCGGGATCTCGTACATGGTAAGTTTGATCCTGTCATGTTATATATATGTGTAAGTATATACGATCCATAGTGACGGATCATGCAGTGATGGACGGAGATCCACATTCAACTCCAGTGTGGGTTGACTTCCCTTTCTGCGCATCATTTCCTCAAATGTGGTGATAAATTTAAATGATGTTAGATCCATTAAACCAATTTGATATTTTCTCTCTGAGTGCTCAAGGGGGAAAAGTGGTGGGAAAGAAGAGAAAAGTTCACAAAAACAAAACAAAAATCTGATTTTGCCTCCAAATTGTTAATTTTCAAATAATACAGCCAGATAGTTTGTTTGACTTACACAGAATTTTTACAAGACTGTAAAGTTCCAGCCTTAGACGAACTACTTTTAATGATCTGATTTTGCCTCCAAATTGTTAATTCCAACTAATACAGACAGATGGTTTTTTGACTTTCAACAGAATTTTTACAAAACTTTAAAGTTTGGGAAACAATTTAGTGCAAACACCCTTGTGTAGTAGTGTTCAGGTTAAGGAAATTCATTTCGCAGAAAATACTGACAATCATGGTTTTGCTTCAGCATACAAAAAAAAACTGTTATATGTATTTGCATTCGTGTAGCAATTTGCCCATTATTCATAGCTTTCAAGTTACGAGATACTGGATAAATTATTATTCTTTGAGAAGCCAGAGTTTTACCCCTGATTGGTATTACACTGCCATGGTATCGGCATCAGGGTTACGCCAGGCAGGCACCTCATTCGTTCTTCTCGTTATTTAGCATCACATGACACAGTTTACGATCTCTCCTCTTTTGTCACGGCAGTCTCGAAATGCACCCACCAATCCCCAGGAGAAGATGCACCGCCTGACAGCCACCTTCCCCGACAACGTCATGAGCCCTTTCTTCAATACCAGCCATGGGGAATTGCAACCCATGGGCAAGATCGTAGTCAGAAGGCTGTCGGTGATGGAAGCACCGTGCAACGCGACTTACGGTGAAACCAGCGCACATGACACGGGCGATTCGGGTAAAATGCTTTCATCTTGATCACCCGATTTTTAGTTTTGTCATCTCTGTTACTGCAGCGTCTCAATGCTAGTGGTGCATTTCTCATTTGAAAATCAATGTTCAACTGTTTAACAGACAGAATCTCATAAACTTTCTAATTCTAATCATGTTTTGAAGTGTTTTGAAGTGCCTGAGGCAGGTAAGTGACCTGTGATACAGTCAAGTTGGTGTACATGTGTGTGTGTCTGTGTTGATAATAGCTAGAAATTTTAACTCAAATTTTTCCTTGAGGCATTATTACCCCATTAAATATTTTCCAGATGTTGGTGAAAGTTGTGGGTATTTAGTAACTAGTCTCGGTG
>KN884411.1:121375-132174 GCA_000934455.1 Apostichopus parvimensis
TTATTCCACATTTAATTTTCCTCGACCTGTAATAAACGTATGAATTGCAAGCTACGTATAAATTGCAAAACGTATGCAAAACGCAAATGCAAAACATATATGCAAAACGTATGAATTGCAAGCTTAGCCTAAAAATAAAACTCCATACAATCCACCTTCTTATACCGATGTAATTTAAATGAGTGCTCAAGCATTTATAGACACCCTTGTTATAGAGAATCTTAAATGCAATTTTCCCAACAGTGCTCTCACCCTTACAGAACCTCCCAGCAAAATCCTTTAAAACCTTAAAAAAACATTATTTCAAAAACGACTCTTTATTTTTCAAGTGTCTGTTCCATTCTCCTCTAAATCAGTCTCTTTCATGATCATCAAAAAACCTCCTTAAATAAAGATCGCTTCTAACACTTTGTCAGTATATTTTGGCAGTGTCATGTGATATTATTCCACATTTAATTTTCCTCAATGTGTAATAAATCCAGAACGTATGAATTGCAAGCTACGCCCAAAAATAAAACTCCATACAATCCACCTTCTTATACCAATGTAATTTAAATGAGTGCTCAAGCTATATAGACACCATTGTAATAGTGAACCTTCAATACGACTCTTTGTTTTTCAAAAATACTCTTTAAAACCTTTAAAAATCTTTATTTTTATTTTAAGTTAAAAAAAAAATATTCTAAAGATTTAGTTTAGAGTAGCCTTTAAAAAACATTTCTTTCTTCAATGACAAACTTTTAAAAAACCTTATATTTTGATGAAGAGCAGCTGGGAGGTCTGATCTTACAATAAAACAAATCTTTCAGTAAATTTTAACGTTTTTAAAATCCAAGACACGGACGTAACCGAAGAATATCTTCGCCGTCGATTTTTACGACGCAGTCCGAATTTACCGAATCCCGTTCTTCAATTTTCAGTGATGGGCCGCTACGTAGTGGACTGCATGATGTCCGAGTGGAGCGACTGGGGCGAATGTACAAAGTCCTGCGGCAAGGGTCGGATGGTCCGGACCAGGATGGTCAAAGTCAGGGCCAAGAACGGAGGCGAGAGCTGCGGACCCCGCAAGGAGAGTAAAAAATGCATGATGGAAGTCTGTCGTGAGTAAAAGTGGAATTTTGGTGCTTTTTTTTAATCTCTCCTTTTGTTTGATAGTCTGTCGTTTTGTCATTGGGTTTTTTACCTTCCACGGTTCACTTGGCGACTTGATCAGTTGGTGATGTCATGTCTGTTATTAGCGTAGTATTGTTATACAAGTTACTGTGATTTCCGACTGCCTCCTTCCCAATCCCCATCCCCATCCCCCCCCCCTCCAGGTAAAGAAATGTTATCTAGGGAAAGCCATCGACTGAGGGATGTATAGTTTTACGTGATTCAGCACAGGGCTTATTGTGACCCTGAGTCACTGGTTAGAATCCCAATCTGGCCAAAATAATGTCTTTGCTCAATTCCAGTTTATAGGGCAAATTTGATTCTGTTTTGCAACATTTTGTTAAGGTGGTAGTAATTGGGAGAGAAAAGAGCCAGGGATGATGCACCTACCTTAATCAGTCAGGCTATTGACTTTTTGTCACATTTCATGTCGGTGTTAATCACAGCAGAGAGCAAATTGGAAAACTTAACAAAGCTTTCCCTTCAAAATTTGAAAACAAATTGGACCAATCAGGCTGCTGACCTACTTTGTTATGGGGTTATGGGGCTGACTTACTTTGTTATGGGGCTGACCTACTTTGTTATGAGGCTATGGGGCTGACCTACAAAATGTCTTATCAAAATCGAGCCACACACCACAAAGTCTAACGTTGGATTATTTTCATTTAATTTTTTTCCTTTTAGCTCGAGACTGTATGATGATGCCTTGGTCCGATTGGTCCGAATGCTCGGTGAGCTGCGGCGAGGGCGTTCAGATCCGTACCAGGACCATGAAGAGGAGATCAAAGGGCTCGGGAGAACCCTGCGGGGATCGAAAGGAGATGAGAGTTTGCGAGGCGGCGGATTGTTAACACCATAGAGAGAGAGTATACAGGATAAAATGTTTTCATGAGATTATGTGGTGTAGATGTGGAAATGGGTCCATTCTCGTCCTTGCCGCTAACTCAGAGAAGATTTGAATTAAGTTGTGAAGTGCTATTTTTTTTTCTCCGGTTGGAGATAATAGAGTGACTTATATGACTGGTTGAACTCTTAAGTCAGGAAAAGAACTGGTGATGACTCCAAGGGTGGACAGGGACGTAAGTAGCAACCGATGCCGTGATCAAACCGGTGACACTGGGGCCTTCAAACAAGCGGTGCATTTTGGCACCTCCTAGAAAACCTAGCACCATTTGCAAGCAAGAGAAAATCAGCATCTTTGGCCCCCTGAATCCTGGCAGACACTTTAGGCACCTTGGACCCTGTGGCAGAACCAGTAATGAAACCCAGAGGAAGTACTTTAATTCATCGTGAAAAATTCATCAAGCTTTACCCAAATTGAGGAAAGGATTACTTGATTAAAGGAAAAGTTTTTTATAAAGTTTGAGTCACTCCAAGATTAATGTATGTCGTCCAATTTCAGAGTGTTGACAATTCATAATCATGGAATTAAATATGAAGGTAAGAGACTGACTGCGGTCAGCTTGCGGCTTTGATAAGCCAATGAGGCTTCTTCGCAAGTTCCTGCTTGCAGGAGGATCTAAAATACATACAAGTTTGTCATGTCTTTTGTTGGCATTGAAGGAATAAGAACCCTGATGCATATTTTTTTATCTATGTGTATTGATTCCAAGAAGCCAAATTCAACTAGCTTCCTTGCAACAGGCAGTAGCAAGAAGTCTCTCAGATAGGCTGTGGAAAAATTATCAAGATTAATTCAATTCAAAGAAAAATTAAAAGAAAAATTATCAAGAGTTTATTAATGAAACTAGAAATTCATTATAGTTTTATCAGTTATCATGCCCTCACTTCTAACCAACAAATCTTGCGATAGACAAGTTTTTGCCTTTTTTGATAAAACTGTAGGCTAGTATAGTGGGGGAGCGATTTATTTATGCCATGATACATTTGAAATGTTTAAATTGTCTGAATAATGTAATGTTGTTGGATATTTTCCCCACTTCTAAATTGTAATCTTATTTAACTTCCCAAATAACTCTCCATTTTAGCTTTATTCACTTCACCTTTTAATCATTTAGTCATTAATAGGTTATCTCCTAATTGAATCAAGTACACTGTATGAAACCAATGATTTTGTACTATTTTGTGTAATTCTGAATAAAATTTCATGGAAAGGCTGTTTTTTCTCACTATTATGATATATTGCTCTGTTGAAGTTTGATAAGATTAAAGGGTGTGAAGACTCGCGCAAAAAGAAACGTCTAATGCCGGTAATCTGACCTACTTTCGAATGAGGTGTAACAGAAGTGTTAGACACCACCATCGATCCCAGAAAATACGCACACAGCTTGCTACCTTCGGTAATTAGACACTAGTGTACAGTCAGTACATACAGCTGCGGTCAATACCCACAGCAGAGTGTACAAACGATACAGCGATGGACATCTCAGGTCCAGCTAAAGATAACAAGGTATCACGTTTCATTACTGTCTGCATTCGTAGCGACAAGAAGAAAACTTCACTTGCAAGCAACGGAAAGTTAAGTTTTAACAGAACGCGGCACGCGGTTTGGGGCAAGTCTGAATACCTTTAAGTTGTGACAATGCAGCTGTAACAAGTGCTTATCGTGGAAAGGGATATAAAGGCAGTTTCAAAATGAAAAGCTGCAGCAGCTGCAAAATCCCCCGCAGCAATGCTGAATCAGTGTCAGAGACCAGACTATCCCAATAGACCAGCAGTGCCTATTGTTGTGCCTGTTATGGGAAACTGCACAGCACAAAGATTCATCCTAACACCCCCTTCCCCCTAGCATCATGCTTTGGAAACAATGCCTAAGAAAGTAAACACGAAACAACAAATTTGTTGGTATTCTCATGTATTAAGAACATATAGATATATACAACCAGTCGTACATAGCACTGTGTATATAAATGCTATGATGGAAGCACTGTTGGTTGGTAATAGACACTTAGATATTAATATAACAATAGGTTCGATAGGAAAACAAAGAATAAAAGGAAAAAAAAAACCAATCAATTCAAATTCCTTTCAACTATTTAGCTATAATTGAAAGAGAAAGACCTACAGCATTGATTTCCTAGCATTTCAACTGTACTAAAATCTGTTATCATTTTACTTTAAAAAAAAAATCAAACTTTGTTTCAAATTTGAGGTTTCAAACTTTGAAAGAAGCAGTTGGCTAGTAAAAAATTCAAAAGAGTAGCCTAAGAAATGCAAGTCCAGTCTCAAGCTATGATTGGCTCTTTTCAGAGTCTCATTAAGCCAATGACATGGTTTATAGGGAAAGGAATGTGGCCTGAATTTGTTGGAGATCTCGTTTGATGGGAAACAGGAATTGGTGGGGCACTGGTTGGTAAACTATTCACCCTCACTTTTCCTTAAGTCCTTTCTTAAGACATGTTTATATATATTGTTCATGCACATCAGAGCGATGTTCCGCACAAGGGTGTTTGTGTAGTCAAGTCTTAATGACTGAAATTGACCAAAAAAAACCCAAGAATAATTAAAATATATTATAAACAAAACTGAGAAATGTCTTGCAATAGTCATGAAAATATTAAACGCAAATTACTCACACCATCATAAAATTTCAAAGCAGGTCTTTTCAGGCATATAAAGTAATATATTTTTTAAAATAGCAAAAGGGAAGCATTTTACTTCTTTTTGATACATGAAGTACGGGGGAGACGATACAACATTATTAATATGCTAGGATTCAACAGCCCCGGTCTCTTTACACAGGTAACAACCCTATAAGGACAAGACTGTGTTTCAAACAAAAACAATGGAAAAAGGTAGCAATAGCCAACTGTTCAGTCCTTAAACTTTAAAAGGCATAAAGGATAAAAACAAAAATGGGATTAAAAACAAATTCCTGTTGATTTTCAGGAGTTACTTTGTTATATGTATTTTGGGTTTTGGATCAAACAGTATATAATTCGCAGTATTCAAAAGTAAGTTAATAATTGAATTCTTGCTGGAGTGGTGTAAGATATTCCTATGAATATTGAATGAGGAGTATTGAATCCAACTCTAAATCTTAAATTTACAACTTATGGAGTATCTCAAACTAGTTTTGACTGGTCAGGAGACTAGACTGGACATGTTACAACTTCTAGAGTATCAAATGCTGCAAATAGGCTACAAAGTGAATCATTTTACTAGAAAAGGTGACAACCTGTAAAAAGGTGAATTATTTTGGGATAATACATAGCATCTCATAAATATTTGAGCTGATAGAAAAAAGTAGTTACTTTCAGCTGATTAGAAAAAGGTTGATTTTGATATTAATTTTCATTTTTGGAAAATTGTTTCAAAACTCCACAATACTTCAAAACATTTGGCAAGTGTAAATCCTAAATACCAATTTTGAATCTTTTTCCCTTTACCAAATGTGGGGAGGATTTTGACCTTAAAAATTGATTACTAACCCACAAAGCCAGCACTAAGAAAAGTTTAACATTCTCCAATGTGATAAAATATCACCCTTCCCCCACCCCCCCCCCCCCTACCTACCTAGGTAATCTAGGGTGGATGTGAAAGATTCTTAAAATGAATGGTTGTTAGATAATTATTATTATAATTGTATTACGAGAACCTGACAGTGGAAAAAAAACAGAAATATTCATATTTTGATCAAATGAAACAATGTTGCTCTTACATTGAAAATGTCTCAACCAGGTAAAAATTTGTTTCATTTTATTTATACAAAACTATTTACAACTAAGACACTTTCATTTATTAAAAACCAAGGAAAGAAAAGAAAGCAAATTATTTTTTAACCCATCGCCGTTGAAGACAATTGTTAATTGGAAAATGAGAACATCAAGGTAAAAAAAAATATGATAATATTGAATTATGGAATGAATTGTATCGATGCATTGATCGTAAAATTGTTCGACCAATCTCAGGGTGTAGACTAGATTGTCCCAGAAGATGTGATACTTCACCTTGGTCTTATACAGTACAATGTGGTCATTCAGTTTCTCATGTAGCGAGATATAATCCAAAGATTACTGAACAACAAACGAACAGATGCATAATTTAATCTTTTACATACCGTCGAAACAATTATATTGACGGTGTCATCTCACGTTTCACGTTTGTGGCACAATTTGGAAAGCAGTTGTGTGAAGACTGTCGGCCTTACCCCCGTTGCCTATGGCGTTGTTCCTCACGGGTGAAGGGAGGCTCATCTTAGGATCCGGATCTCGAAGGAGTCCCGTCAGAACCGTGTCCGGTTGTACCGAGATGGGCACGGAGAGGGATACCAGGGGCATGTATGAGGTCAGTTGTGGCACAGACAAGGAGGGGACCATGGTCAGGTTGATGGAGGTGGTGACCGTAGTCTGTGGTGTGAGGGGTGTAGGGGAGGGTAGGACCGTCAGTTGGCCGGGCTGTGCATGATTGGTGAAAGTAGGGAGGCTGCAGGGCGAGGGATTCAGTGGAGTGGTCTCTTGCGAGTGGCAGTGGAGGAACGAGATGAGAGGCGACCCAACGTTATTGCGTAACATCTGATCAAACTCCTGACTACCGAAAGAGCTCTTGAGGCTGGATGCTGGGGTGGGCGTGTCTCTGGGTGGCGACCGGGGAGGCGAGTGGTCTGAGAGCTCGCTCGGGGAGAGAGAAGGTAGCCGTCTCTTCTTCTTGGTCTTCGCTTGCGATGTCTTTCCATGTTTGTGAGCTTGAAATAGCTGTCTCCTCTGCTTGTTGTTCAAGTCATTTTCTTGCTTGGTTGAGGATGGCGTCATCTCCCTCAGACACTCTAGATTTGATGCCGTCCAGCTACCGGTTAGTCTAGGAGTAACCGCTTTTGGTCTTACGTGCTCCACAAAGTTGTTCTCATCTTGTTCCTTCATGTCAGTGATGCCATTCTGTTCCAGAAATAGTAGAAAAACATGAAATATTCAAGACTATAAAATATGATATAACTGTAAAATAAGAAATATTAAACAGGAAAGATTTAGAGGTAAGTTTAGGCTATTTCAATCGGAGTGGACTTCATAACCAAAGTCAAAACAAAATGTCATAACTTTAAGCAGGACTCGGGGGGGGGGGGGAGGGGAGGCGGTTTTTAAGTTTTAATGACATTGAATTGGGGATGATACACCAGAATAAATAATATTGATGTCCTTTGATTTTCAGGACAATACCCCGTTTTTTTTGTCATATCTTGCCAATGAGGATCAAGATAAGCGTGAATATAAACAAAATTGTCACATCAATGTACTTCTGTTACAAATCTAATGCAAACTGCAGCTTTCAAGGAAGCATTCAAGACATTTCACTTATTCTGCAAACGGTCTTTTGTATCAATCAGCAACATAGGGACAGTAAACAATTGGAAAGAGAGAGAGATAGGTGGAGAGGGGGAAACAACAAAAAAGAACGAATAAAAGCAAAACAAAACTTTGCAACAAAAAAATACGAGGGAAGGGTATAATTGATGTTAATCTTAATACCTTTTGCAGTGAAACTTAGGACGTTGTTTTCGGCTAAGGTATAATACTAAATGTCATTGGAAGATATAAGATTTTAAAAAAGGAGGTATGATTTTGGAGACAGTGAAACTGACTGCTATGAGGGAGTGGGGGAAGGGGGGTTGTTGGGTCCTCCCCACAAAAAAAAAATTAGACATGGAAGGGTGTATTCTAGGGCATTTGTAGGCTATAAATTAGGTCTAATAATGAGGTTTACTACTTTGAATTTTTTGAGTTGGGGTGGTGGGATGGAGGATCTTTGCCCCCTGGATCAGTGCCTGTTGTTTGTATAAAATAATTTACTGCATCTCACAATTTGCCTTGCACAAGAACTGACAGGCTAATTACCGCTTATACTAAGACTTCATGACATTCTGTTGGAACCATTCAACTAAGGAGTAAAAATGATTTATTGTGGTCGAAAAGGAAATAAAGTTAATTTAGTAGCTAAAACGGACCAGTCAGTGAACTATTCTTGAAATGTTATTGATCAACCATCATACTAAATGCTAAATCTAATAAAGAAAGGTTCAACAACCCCCCCCCCCCACAATCCCCCAACTCAGATTTAATCCGCTATTCCTTAAACAGTATCAGTCATAATTGTGTTAGTAAGAAGGGGAATGAAGTCAACAAAGCAATATTGATCAATCAATCAAACGATCAATCAACGAATCAATTTAATCAACAAAGCAACAAAAAAGGCCTAATTATGAAATTGGTAGCAACAAACATGATAACTGAGCTGTAACTTTAAACGTGTATAAATAGCAGCATCGTAATACTTCCAGCGAGGCAAGAAACTACAAAAACGACCTGCCAAAAGGTCAACACTTTTAACTGCAAGAGGATTTTGCAAACGAATCCTTTTTTTTTTTTTATCAACAACGGTCTACCTTCGGTGACGTTCCTTTGCTTCTTATTTTCCGTTCCCTAGTTCTATGTATTTGTTTACGGCTGCGTTTATTTCTCTTCTTAGTCATGTGACTCGGTGGAGTTTCAGAGATAGGATCATACCAACCGTTTGATTTTTCCACCCATGGTAGATGCCCTGCGTTTGTGGCTTGAATGGTCGACGTCTGGAGGTCATTCTGCAGAGGGCTCCCTGACGACGATGGGGTGAAGCCAAGGCTCGACTCTCCGCTGGGAGTACTCTGCGTTGATATCAGGCTCCCAGGCTGGTGAGACACCTTCAGCTGTTTCATGACGGCTTGGTATTCGTTGTCCGTGGAAATGTCAACGTCTAGCGACCGTTTTTGGCCATGAGTTATGGCCATAATGGGACTGGCCACACACGACGAAGGGTACAGGGTGGTCCCGACTATGGATTCCCCACAGGTTGTTTGGGAGATCAATGGCAGATCACTCACTGGTAAACCGTTACTAGTGGCCGCAATGCTCACACTGGATAGGTGGTTCCCCGCAGTGGTTATGGTTCCACATGGTGGACTCATCTGAGCCTGCACTTGTAACAGAGTGTTCGGCGTCAGAACCGGGACGAACCGTTGCACGAAGATGGTCTTCGACCCTCTCGTCCCAGCAGCCGTGCCATCCAAGATCGGTAGCGTCTGATGACTTTCCACATAGCCTCCGTTGGATGGCATCAACGAAGGAACGGAGGAGGGTGACACCTCTTGCCCGCATGGTTGAGATGGTGATGGCGACGGTAGCAGGAGCTTTCTGGCGGTCGATGGTGAGGAGAGAGATCCCGCTGGGGGTGTGGTCAGGAATTGGTGCATTTGTCCAGGGTACCTGGAGTAAAGAGCTGCTAACTCAAGCTGAAATTCACTGGAATCTGAAACACAAGAATGGAAAAGAAAACCTGATGTTAGTTATATGGGGATTGTCAGTTTGATATTTCAGTCACTATACCAATGGGGGAAGGCAGGAGTTCCTGGTTTTGTTGCTTCGTGACCTATGATCCATTTATCCATAGAAGAAAGCTTCACAAAAACCCAACTGTCATGAATTCTGAATTCAGATTTATTTGTCACCTGAGTGGAACAGACTAATGTGGATTAAAGAGAAAAGTTTAAAATCGGCAGCCCACTGTCAAACTGAACTCGCCCAGAATCAACTCTGTCGGCTGCAGTTTTACTCAACATGTTGCGCTTCCCAACTGGCGGTTGGGGAGGGAGGGGGGAGGTGGGGGGGCGATTCATGACTACCACAGCTGCCAGGTAGTTACAAAGGTGAACAATCATGGGTAGAATTTTGTGTTTGCTTGTGACCTAACCAGCACCAGCCTTTATAGGAAAACAGTCTTTTGTGTGGGCTCATCGGTGGTCTACCTTGCGGCAGTGAGTTGGAAGACTATGGATCTGGAAGACTATTGGAAACTAGGTCAGGACAGTCGAGGTTGAGATGGGTTGTATCCAGTGCAGGTAGTTTATGACATCGTTATCTTGGGCTTACCTGTAACGGGTGTCGGAGGTTGTTTCTCTGGGCTGTTGGGCAATGATAGGGGAGCCTTGGGCTCCGTCGAGGCCCTCTGATGGAGGACATTGCAGGAATGATGACGAACCCATCCCGATTTCTGATTTCTTCTCTTGTTTTTCCTTCTGCCACCCTCACCTGGTAAAAAAACAATTTTCTTGTAAATTATAAAAATGGCATGTATTAAAGGGAAAGTCTTGCTATAATTGAAGTAAACAAGCTGGTTACTTTTAACAATTCTTGTTGGACTAATTATCAGCTAGCTATACGAGAAGTACTCACAAGTGCTAAAGTAAACAACTATGATAGCTAACTGAGGAAGGAGTGTATCTATTGAGAAGTGCTACAAGTCTAATTATAATTTATGAATAATTCATAGGTTTATTATGAAAACTGAATATGTATGAATATAAATTAATAATGAATATATTTGAAACCAAATCAGAGCTCATAACAATAGATATTCGATAAAAAGGTGACTGTCCATAGACCCGTGCAAGTTTGATTTAAGTTGAATTCATAAAGAATACTACAGTCAAAAAATTGATTCATCCAGTATTTCTCTCAATTTTTGTTTTACAGATTTTTGAGATGGCTTCACCTCAACTTGTTCAATAAGTTTGTGCTGAATATTATCCAAAAAGTTTGTGAGATAGTTTCACAAACAGTTCTGAGTTTCCACATATGATTACTACAGACACTTACCTTCACCAAACCCGGATGATTTTTTCTCCTGGCTGTTGAGAAGGCAATGTAGGTTGGCTGTAAAAG
>KN884411.1:135374-159010 GCA_000934455.1 Apostichopus parvimensis
TTCATCAAACATTTCCCAGCCCCATCAGTTCAAGGAGACGTAAGCCCTCCATCATCTCAAGCTTGTACGATAGACATATTTGAGATGGACAACTCTCCCATATATATTAGGAATAATCTTGTTCTGTATGGGGGGGGGGGCAGTTAATCATCAAAATCAGATAGAACTAATTTAATCTTAATCTTTTGTGTCTTGTCACAAATTTATAGCAAATTCTTATCAAACCTACAAAGAATGATTTAAAATGATATTACAATCAACACAACTTAGATGCTCTCTTAGATATTTTGAATATTAGTGTATAAGTGGTATTTTTTTTTCCGAATTATTTAATGAGATTAATTAATTAGATAGGAATAATCTACAGATTCTACTACATCATCACCAGGTAACAATGTGCTTTCATGATGATGATACTCACCTTCAATTTCTTGAGAGTTTCTGTCAGATTACATTGTCCGTGCCAAATGTATCGATTCTTGGCTTTCCTGCTCACCATTTCAACGCTCTCGAGGACGTTGATGATGTCGTAGATTCTCCGCCTCTCCACACCTGAGGATGATGCATATTTAACACAACTATTGAATTGATATTCAGGGTGTGGTTAAAATGCAAGAGCCTACGCACGGTCGAACTGAAGGGCACACTCTCATGACAAGGTATTTTTGAAGAATAAAGTTATAAAAAAAGTGGAAGCAAGACTCACTACAGGGCATCCATACTAGCACTAAATAGAGTTCTCATGAAAGAGTTATGTTAGAATGAAAGACATGGTCACAACTTACAACACCCAAGAGTATTAAAAATGTGAAGTTGTGAACCCTTAACATCTCAAATGATTTTAAGTTACGCAGACAAACAGCAAAAATATAAATATATAAAAGACATTGAAGTGAGAAGCATGTGACAGCTAAAAATAAGTTTTTAATAGCAATATTATGCAATTTATCCAATAAATACCCAGAAAAATACCAGTCTCAACTGTTGAATCAAGCTTCTTGTGAATAATTTAGTAATCAAACTTTTTGTAACCGCTTAGAAAGCTCTGACTAATCTTTAATAAAGTACCGTTTCCTGCGTACAAAAACTGATATGTACACATCTTCGAACTTGTACGGCAATTTGACCTTTTTTCAACAGAAATTTAGCGATGCGACACCAGATCAATCATTCCGCTGGAAAAGAGTCGCATGATTATGGCCAGTAACTCTTCCCTACATTTTGGACTCCATCGCAGATAAGCATCTATGCTTTTGCAGAACAATTCACAACTGAAACGTGTAAACAGGACGCAGTTTTGAAGTTCTGCTGCTTTGTGGATTTTTCAATACTTCAAAGAAATCAAGGGGGGGGGTGGGGGGAGAAGTCGCTTCAATAGATGAACAGTAGCTAGAACACAATAGGAAGAATGTCCGTACTTAGATCTTTGGCGATGACATCGAGTGACATTTCACAAGGCTCCTGGTTACTTCCACCAGAATCCTGATACATTTCAAGAAACCTACAAGGAAGGAAGATAAAACAGAAACAAGGTTAATAAGGTAAAAAAAAAATAATTAACATATATCTCACATTTGTTTTCAACTGTACCACAACTGTACTACTCCTATAGTTAATGGAACAGTGCAGTTATTCCTGCAGTATTTTAGGCACCTAGCTGTGGTCGTAACAGTGTCGTAACAGGTCGTAACAGTGACGATAAAACTATGAAGCTGTCACAGTTTGATGATGGTTCATCAGATTGCTTACCTCTCGCAGAGAAGTCCCAGACTCTTGGCTTTCCTGGAATTCTCTTTGACGTTCTCTTGCTCGTTACCTTCGGAGGCTACCCCAGCGGCGGTGGGCTTGGACGTCTGCAATTCTACCTGATGGGTTCGGAGGTCATCCGATGTCACCGCCAACATGGCATGAAAAAGTCTCTCCTTTTTCTCACATTGCTGTCGCTTTTCCAAGTTACGGATTTCGGGGCTGGCCGCACTTATGAGCATCTTGAGGTTCGTGGTGGGGGTCAGAGGATCCAGATGTTCGCCTCCTGGTTTGGTTGGCGTCACAGGGGGTAGATGAACACTCGCTCTCGAGATAGCCTTTGATCGAGGCGATAAAAAGTTGACAGTTTCATTGTGATTTGGCTCCGAGTGTTCTTTCACGGAGACCACTTCTTCGTGACACTCTATGGTAAGGCTCACGTCCCTTTGTGAGGGAGGCTTTACTTTATCTGCTTCGCGGGTCGTCGTGGATCCTAACTTATCCTCGGTGAGTTTGGTAAAAATTTCAAAAGGCTTTCGAACTCCAGAGTTTTCCGTTTTCGAGATGCCAGAAGACATGTTTGTTACGTCTGAGAATGGAGTTCTTCGAGAGGAAGCCACTTCCTCACAATCTGTATCGTCGTAATCCAGAGGTTGGAAATCACCAGGTAAGCCAGGAACATTGATCATGTCCTGTAATCCAAGTTCTGACATCATCCTGGAGAAGAACAGACATGGTAACCATTTTAACTTGTCAAAAGTTTTAAGAATATGCAAGAAAAAGTCGAGAGTAGCCTAACAATAACATTGAAACTGTGAAAGAAAACATTGGGGCCTACTGTAGGGGGATGAATTTATGTAAAGGACTAGTCAATATAAACACATTGCAGTTTGTTTAAAATTCTAGTGAATTGCACAAGAACTCTGAGCAGTCTGAGGGAAGGATACTGAACTAAGTCTGTACTAAAGGGAGGTACAGTACTGTCTATTGACAATGAAAACTACCTCTGATGATCTAAAGGCTAAAAAAATTCACAACATTTCTGATCTCATTTATGAACCAAAAACACTTGTGCTAAACTCATTCTTGTAGTTACAATGATACTATAGGGTCTGTGAGTGTGACATTTCAAATTCAACCTTCAGTTATCATTTTCTCTATTTGTAGAACTAGGCTAGAACATAAGTCATAAGTACTATCAAAGTAAATAATTCTGCAAAACAATAACCGAATAACAATCCATAAAAGGCTAAGCTTTCATTACAGGCCTACTTCTAGAAGTTCTACTAAGTCAGACTAGCTAAGGCCTTAAGTTAGCAGGGAAAAAAATGAGGCCAGCCTAACTTTGTTAATGTGTTATGTCGTGGCCTAAGTTAAGGAATGCCTAAGGCTAAGGTAGGCCTAACTTTAGCTAGTGTAGCCTTTCAAGTTAGCAGTCGAATGGACGTTTGATTAAAGCTTTACTGGTGAGAGTCACTCATAGACCTAACTACTAGGTCGAAGCTTCTTTAATGTAAGAACTGTATCAGAGATGACTTACATTTGATCCTAATGAATGCCCTCTTAGTCTTACTAGTTTACCTGTACTGTCCGGACTCGGTAGTTTATGTCAATGATCAAATGGATATTGGTTTGTATATACGTATACGATGTATATAGGCTATGTGGTTAGGCCGGTACGGTAAATCACTCCCAAGTCAGTTACGCCTCTAGCCTAGATCGAGTCGCTTGTTTTCGTTTTCAATCTTCCTATTTGGCGCGTAACGTCATCACACAGCTGACGGCGCCATCGACCAACGAGATCTCGCGGGAGTCTATATGAATAAAGATGAGATGCATATGTTAAACAAAATAGTTTCCTTCCAAATTAACTTCCCATTATTTTAAATATTACAAAACTAGAGAAATCAAAGTAAAATATATCATTAATATATTGATAAAATATAATAACAGTTGAAATTGCACGAAGAATATTTTTAATTGCCCTAAAACATGTAACTGGTACATCATGATATGGTCAGCTTTTCTCCGTGATATCTCTCTCCGCATCAACTACTTGACCAACCCTCGACAATGGCGAACAAAGAACTACTAACGCTTTAAAACTGTCAGAAATATGTTCGCAATTTCGCCAAGGTTGCTTCGTCTGAAGTATTGCTAGCTGTTTCGTTTCATTATGTAAGAATTTAGTGTTATCATATACAGCATGATCTCATTTTCAGTAATAAAGTCTCCCTCTTCTTTTTGGAAGGTTGGACTCGAACGCCTTTGCTCGCGTGGCCTTAGGCCTAACCTAGGCTAGACTGTTATTGTTTAACCATAGGCCAAAAAGTAATACACTTATGACACGTTAGGATAAACTGTTGTGCTAATTTAATCACGGTTTGCATGCTGTTATCAGTTTACATGAATACAGGAACACCCGTAATATTAGTATACGCTGTGAATCTCCATGAACTGAATGTGAATCGTTATGCTAAGGTAATGTGAGGAACTAAGTCTTTGCAAATACTGTAAATGTAATCCTAACTTGTAGTAGGGGCCTAACAGTAACAAATGAAATGTAGGCCTATAACCTTTAAGATTTCAGGAAATTTCATCCAAAGGCAGGCTGCAGGACTTTGCATTTTATTGGACACAATAATCCACTTCAGAACTGATATATTTTCCTTGCCCTCTCCATACTTCCTGATGCCACAATTTGACCCTAGTTATACTGGTGCTGTACATATCTTTCTCATCTGGCCTGTCAGGCATATTAATAGCTAGCTATCAAAGGAAACCATGTAAAATGAAAAGCTTTTTGGCCTAAGGCCTAAATTGTTTGAAGCATGTTTTACTGTAAAAGAATTTATTCGTATGTAGACTTATGGAGTATGGGGATTTAGTGTTACGAGAACTGTACGGAAATATTTCTAAGCATAAACATGAACTAATATTGTTCTAAATAATTCCCTGATCAATATCATGTATTGTAACCCATTTCTTTTGAAGAAAGAATTTAAAAGTAATAAGTTATTGTTATATCTTAAATCCCAAGGATTTTCATATTTTGAAGAATTGAAATTAAGATCACATTTTAGTAGCGGAGTAATTATAGAATACAGGGCCACTCGATGATTCTATCTGAGCATCCGGATGCGCGGATGCTCAGTCTCACCCCAGTACGTATGAGTAAAAAATGTCAAAGTCCAAATTCTTTCTTTTTGAGTGGATGCGCGGATGCTTGGATGCGGAGTCAAAAATTTCCTTAGTCCTTTCCTAGTACTTCTGTGGTGGAATTTTAGAGGGCGTTGCACATGTACGGATGCCTTTTAAGAATGACACACTATTGAGGTGGAATATCATCGTACATGCGGGACTTTCAGTATTTGAAATATGTGATGGTATATGGGGAAACTTTCGAAAATGATCCAAGTCCATTCCTAGTACTCCCGGGGTGGATGCGCGGATGCGGGGTCAAAATGAAATACGTGATGGCATATGGGGTAACTTTCGAAAATGATCTAAGTCCATTCCTAGTACGTGATGGAATTTTAGAGGGCGTCATACGTGTACGGACATGTAAAGACACACCGCGCATCCGGATGCTGGGAAGAGTTAATGAATGGCCCTGTATTCTATAATTGTACCTTAATAGCTGTGAATGAGCACTATACTGTATTACACCTGGGCTATATCCTAAATGGCTTGCTGTAGGCTGTGGCCAATGATCTTGCCTCAACATACTGTCTATGCAGTAGGACCTACTTAAACCACTTTGAACTATACAGTACTTTCTTTCTCTATTATTGTTCAACGCTAGTGTCATGTATGTATATTCAGTTCAATAAATGGGTCATTCCATATCAAATCACCAAATTATGGAGTATGTTGTAGTTTGACAACCTTTAAAGCTACCAATTTTATTGTATGCTTGGAACACCATAAAATAAGCATATTCTGACAATTTCTGTTGCATTGCTTCAAAATTGGCTGATTTATCATGCTTTGAAATTCTGAAATTTGTCGCCGCATTTTCTTGATATTTCTCAGCAATTAAACATCCTACTACCTTTCTATACCGAAGCCTATAGATTCTATCCCATGAAAATGGAAAATAAAAATATTAGGCTACAAAAGTATTGCCTTGTGGAGTTCGGTCAACTTAAAAGTGTCAAAATATTCCACAAATCACTAAACCCTGATGGCTTCCTGGATCCAGTCATTGGTCCTACATATGAGTAAAAGAACTAGCCTGTGTAAATTACATATGGAATACCTGTGTTATGTTGCTTGTGTGTTTACCATTTCTTCCCTTGTTTCATTTGCAGTACTTAAGAGAGGTAATTTCCAGATCTTATGAAGATGATTTGGGGTATGTACTGTAAACAATATTTCCATTTCGGTTTGGGGTATGCCAATGTTTACATTTATACTTTAATTTATAGGGTAGCTTTTGAAGTTGATATTGATACATTTTGCAACTAGTTAGACAATTAAAAACTTTTTATGGATTAAAATGGGTTGATGGTAATTGAAAACACATTGGGTTAGTATTTTAACTTTAACCTTTTTTTTCTAGTAATGATAAAGTATTAGTACAAGTGAATTTAGTTCAGGAATTTTACCAGCAAAGTATAGTATATAATATAATAATATGATCTGGAGTAACTCGATGTGGTTGATCTGTGTCCTTGTTTCACTGTACAAGTGTATGTTATATATATGCAATGATGTAGCAGAAGGACAAGTTGAGAGTGATGATCACTGTTTTTCAGTGCCCTGGCTTATTGGGATGCTGATGGTTGGTGCTGACCAAATTTGTAAGAAATTGATAAATTGATCTTTCCCTTGTGCTTACAGGAATGACATTAGAGCCTGGGAAGCTCTACACCGAGATCATGGGAGAGGAAGTACAGCTCTCCATGGCTGCAATAGACAGCAGAAAAGACCTCGGTAAGTAATGGCTGTATACATATGACAAACACATGACTGCTACCATATAGGTATATGAAGGGCTGTGATCTTCTGTAGAGTGCTCTATCAAATACATAGTAATAATAATAATAATAATGATGGAGCAAGCACCCCTTGCATATATGAGTGAAATATGATAATGGAATTCTGAAAAGAAGTTGCTAAGTTAAACTTTAATCTCTTGCCCTTGGTTATATTCCATTTAAGACTAACATCCTATAACCAAGCACTACATTAGCATTAGTCAAGTGTCACCTTTGCAAAAAAAGGAAAGAAAAAAAACAATTGATTCTTTCTGATTTCCTTGTTTGTCTCTATGTAAGTAATAGTGCAAGAATAAAAATTTTACCTGAGCGATCAAAATGTGGTGAATTTCAATGCCGCTGCCATATGATTAACCAATTGATATTAATTTGGTGAAGCAAAACCTTACAGTGGTGCCTTTCCTTTGATGATCAGTTGTGATATTTGAGTGAGCAATACTCTCTGGGTAATGTTTGTGAAAGCAAATGAACAAACAGAGAAAAAGCTGCTTGCAAAGATTACATGGGAAGCAATTGACAGGTCTCATTAGCTGCACTTGACTGCTGCAGAAATGTATTATGTAGAAGATACATTGCAAAGGCATTGGAAAATAAGATGTGCTCTTTGATGGATAGGATCCCAGAATGACTCATGTGAGCTTGAATAGTATGCCTGAGCACAGTATTGATATATCAAAGAGCAGGCAAGATGCTCACAGAGGAAATTGCAGTATATACTACACCATTGCCAATGTCAGTGACCAGATTTACCAAAATTATAGATGGCTTAGTCTGATTTACTAATTGGCCTGCGTAAACATGGAATGTTTATGAGCTTACTTCATTTCGTTGGCAAACTAGTGAGCCTGGATCTAGCAGTTTTTACTTTGGCAAATTTGCTCATATTGCCAATGACGTACTTGAGTTTGCGGTTTCTTTTGTGCAAGTTCCTTGTCTTCTTTTTTATACTATGCCCAGGGCAAGTTTTACGGATCTCCAGACAACCAAAGTTTCAGTTCGGTCATTTAAGTCCAGTTTCAGAGGCCGACTGACAGACAACTAGTTATTTACATCAAGTTGAGAGTGCATTGTTACTAAATACCCCTAAATAAGTAAATGGAAAATTGGTATCATCCTCCATTCACTTCAGAGATACTGAAATAAAAACCAAAATAATCACAGGCCTATGGTCCAACTGAAGGGAAAGTTTACTGGCACACAAAAACTGGCGTTCTATTCATCAAACCGACACATCTTTTTCGCAAGATGCATATTGGTAGTTCTTTGTTATTTTCCTATATATCTTTTGGACTACAAAAAAGTAAGACCAGTTCGTCCGAGGGACAACCAGACAAAGTACTTCCAAATTTGCCCTGATGTGGGGTACCCTGGGAGCGGCTGTGGATTAACTGTCATCAATATTATGAAATGATTTCAAGATTTTGAGTTGAACATATTTCTCGTTTTTGTTTCACCAGGTGAGACAACCAATAGCAATAGTTTCTGCCAGATTGTGATGAAGACCAGCAAAGGTGAATACGTCCTCTGCACTCTCATTCACGGAGTCATGTTCCAACAAAGCCTTGATCTGAAGCTGATGCCCAGAGAAAAAGTGACCTTCAGTGTCCAGGGTCCAAGTAAGTGAAAAGAAATCCAATTAACCCCACCCCCCCTCCAGCCCCATTGGTTAGTTATTTTGACTGCCTGTGATGTTAATTAATACCATAGCCCTCAGTTGTGAATGCCGAGCTGTCATGAAGGTATATGAAGTGTGGAAAGGCACATAGTTTTAATATTATTGAGGTATTTGACCTCATTCATGTTTCAAGTCAAGTTTCGATTGTATCTTTTGATCTGAACCATTACAAGAGACTGCTGGCCAATGGATCATTTATTTGTTTACTCTGTTTTCTCATTTGCTGCTTTAGGTGTTGTTTACCTAGTGGGCTACACCGCCTCTTACCCGGAAGATGAAGAACTAGAACTAGACTTGGAGGCAGAGGAGGATCTAGAAGAGGGAGAAGACTCCTCAGCATGGGAAGCATTTGATGCAGGTAGGACCAGAAATTAATCTTTGTAGAAAGATTTTATCTAGCACCTGAGGGGAAGGGAAGGCAAATGGGAGTGGGAGAGGGGGGGGGATAACCTCTCCGAACTTTCATTCCAACAGGAGAAAACGGATACAATTACAGACTCTAAAAAGGGTTTCAAAGCAATGTCTTACACAAAAAGTCTTTATTTGTACCATTTACAAACGAGGGTTTTTAATCTTTCACTTATCGGGTATTTGGCTTATCAAGGTCTTCGGCTTAAGCAACCAACTGTATTACTCGACTTTAATAACATCAGTATTACCAATATTAAATTAATTCATTGTTCATAGAAATACAGGGCAGAAATATTCATTTCCGCTGCTATAGTGTCTGGACAGCAATACTGTTCTTAGGATTGCCACTGTACCATTTCCATCTAACAAATGGAAAAATTTTTTTCCACAGAATACCCCCACTCTCCTAAATAGCTACTATTAGTTAGATTTTAGAGTAGCTTTCACCCACAGCCTTTGAGAGATTTAATTCCCACCCTCCAAACATTGGGACTTAATTCTACAACTAGCTGAAACTAAAAGCTTAGAATTCTATCAGGCACATTGCTCAATCTAGGTACTGCGAGATGTTGGGTGTCTCAAGCCCTTCGCTTCAATCGATGCTCCTGGTCCTGGTATAAAATTAAGAACCTTGGGGGGGAGGGGGCTGGTATTCACACTTGTCTTTACAGGCTTAGAATTACACAATTTTAGCTACTTGTGAAAAAGTTGCCAACTGGTGCTTAAAAACATTGTGCTGGCTAAGGCCAATTTCTGACTGTCATTTCTCTGAATTTCAATATATGTTAGTTACTGTAGAGGCTTTTGAGAGCAGTCAAATAATATTTGCAGAAAATAAGCAGTAATCAGAGCTTCTGTAAGGTACGGAAATCATGATGCTGATTCTTTGCCTGATGGTTGTTGGCGGAATTACCATGTGTTTGAAGTCCTTCATGTCTACTAGCAGAAAAGATGCCAGTGCATTTTTCTCCCCTACTGTCAAGTGGCAATATCCACTGGCATTTAGCCAGTAGATAGCCCAATTTCGAGGCTTGATTTTGCAAGAGATTGTCTTGAAAGGCGTACGATCACATGGGGAGGCAAAGGCCCAGTTTTAAGATTCAAATCACATCCTACCTTAGACTTCAAGCTCATGTGTTAAATCAAGTATACTACAACACATGCTAATTTCAAATAACCATGACTATGCCCAAACCTTTACTGCTAGAAATATTTTATAGAAAGCAGAATGGTTGGTGATTAACAAGGTGTGTTTAACAGTATTTTCCAGTAGCGATGTATACTGGAGATTGCCTTAACATCTATGAAGATAGCAGGATCCAGTTGCATCTGGGGGATATCCTTTTTAAATATATTTCAACGTCTCTCCTGCTTTCAGAAGATCAGCTCGCAGATGATCAGCTCGCGGAAGATCAACTCGCAGAAGATCAGCTCGCAGAGCAAGTGAAGCAAGAGGCTGTGGAGATTCCAGATGACGACGATGTCGATTCTACCGCTACGGAGGAATACACCGAAGTAAGAGAGGCGGGTGTGATCGAGCACGACCTCGAACAACCCAAAGAAATTGAAGATGAGCCTCCGAAAGAGACAGAGGAAGAAATGATCTTTTCTGTGGCTGGTAATGTGAAATCATTCAATTGTCTAGTCTGTTGGCCATGTTAGTTTAAAAATTTTTTTTTTTTCCCCCCGCTGAAAACGACAGAATAATCAGTCCTTGTCTTCTATGCAAAGCAGGCTAGGCTCATTACATCTGCTGTTACATCGAGATATTTAGGGATATTCAGGTAGCAGAAGTAGATTGCTGACCAAACAAACTGGCAATTTTCTGCATCTTTGAGTACAAACCACATCATCATAGCATTTTGTACATTGAAACTATGAATTATTCAAATCTGGTGGTGTTTTGTTAATTAATGCATCTGGCAACTAGCAGTGTGAATGATGTCATAACATTGTTTCAGCTGAATTTGGTTCTTGTTTTGTGGATAATAGTTAACTCACACACTGAGGAAAATATTTTTTTTACCAAAAACAGAAGAAAGTGGCATTAAATTCTAAATGCAGAGAACATTGACAGCTAATCAGTGATGTCATATGTATGTATTTCAAGGGTACATCAGCAAGAGGACTACAGTAGGAAAGCAAAGCTATTGAAGGACAGTTGCCATGGTGTGACATCACAGATCACCTACTGTGAACCACTGCCTGGAGCATTTAGCGCGTCAAAATGGGTTGAACATTAACAAACATATCTCGAGTTAGGAACCAGATATTGAGATCAGAGTTTCAGCTATGACAGGGTGGAATGTTTTCCTCTAAGATCATTGCATAGAGAGCGTGGTGGCCAATTGGCGTCGGACTCGTGATCCAAGGATTGCTGGTTCGATTCCTGCCTAGTCCATTACGTTGTGTCCTTGGGCAAGATGCTTTATCTCAATTGCCTCTCTCCACCCAGGGGTTAAATGGGTACCTGTGAGGTAACTTGTCATTGGGCGCAGTATATAACTGATACCGACTGGAGGGATTGTCTCTGGGACAGGTTATCATTGACCAGGGGTAATATAACGTCTGTAAAGCGCTTTGAGACCTATCGCTGGTATAAAGTGCTATATAATAAGCAAATATTAGTATTATTATTATTGCTACAGTGTCTGCCAGTGGCATATTTATCCCTCTGAAACGTGCTGTGGTGTTATTACAAGAAGCCTACATTAGAGGCACAGTTCAGTTGTATTTCATAGATGATATTTCGATAGAGAATTTTACCGCGCAGAGCGTCAGGCAGCTGTAACAGGAAATATCTAAAAGATACTCAGAACGGTGATGTTTGTCAACAAATTTGAGATTTCCTCAGATATTGCATATTCATTAGTTTCCCTCCTGCCTATTTTTCGTATCCAGAGCTAGAACCTACCGAGATTAAATCCGAGGCTGCAACACCTAGACCTGAATCGCCGTCTGCTGGCTCACAGCATCAGCAGCAGCAGGCCATGGTCCCTCAAGTGTCTCCACAGGAAGACCTGTTCAACATTCACCGGACAGATGAAGGACTTCCCTTACCCGAGACTGGAGCCAACCCAGGTTAGTGCAGCAGGGTTTGCATTTGTGGAAAAATCGGAGGGTTTCTAAGAAGTGTCTCGACGAACTGTAGGGCTGAGTAAGAAGGTTCCTGTGGGAATTGTCGGAAAAGTTGTTTCGCTGATCGGAATGTGTTATCATTTTAATAAAGTTCGTGTAAATGTTAAAAGTTATTCTCACTATGGATTCTAACATAAATAAAACAAAAGATTATTAATTAGAAGGGTTGGCTGATTGAAAACTAACAGTAAAATGCATACACCTTTTTGAGATGGAGCTAAGGGGAAAAAAGTGTCCCTAAACCAGATAAAATCAGAAGTTTTTTGCTACCCTTGTGATAGTTTGGCTAGAATTTGAGATATGTGTTGCATTCTGAACAAATATTTCGGTCCTTTGTCATATTGTTTTTTTTCCTTTCTCTCTTTTCATTACTTTCTGTCAAAGACTTCTTTTACCCAGAGACCCAACAACAGCCCGACGTACCAGTCACGCCCGTTTCTTTCCAACCTACAACCACATCTTCGGATTTTCATAACCCCCAAGGGGTATTACCTCCGGGATCGTTTATGCCTCCCCAAAAGACTTTTGTACAGAGAGCACAGCCCAGCCCTCAGAGGCGGGGCAATGTGCAACATATAAACACTCAAAGAACATATCCACCTCAGAGGAGACAATATGGAACCAACAGAAATCAACCGGCCGGCAAAACGAGAACGACACCGCAACAGATTAACGTACAGCATCAGCAGCAGCAAGTTAGAAATATTAGTAACATCCCGCAATCGATACCAGGTACTAGTCAGCAAGATGTGCCGGGCCCATCAACAAGTGGTGAGTAATCCCTCGTGCATATTCGTAACCTAAGTCACCTGTAACCACTTGGAAGTCAGCAGTATATAGAGGAGCATAGGGCATCTTCATTCTTCTCTTCCGCCTCACATCAACGAATTAATTGTAACCGGTTCACAAAAGTTGAAGGAATCTGCTGCCTAAAGAAATGAAGTTTTTACCCATTTGCGGGATTTTAACGATATCACATTGATTTTGGCAACAAGGTATACACAAATTCCGAAAGATTTTGATAGGCCGCTTAAATTCTGAAGGGTTTCAAAAGTCTTCCCATTTGGTGGAGAATTGGTCAGTCCATGTGAAGAGAAGGTTGAGTTGAATGGGAATGCCCTTTTGCTTAAAGTTCACGATATACTCTTGCACCAAAAAGAAGAATAATCAAGTGGTTGTACGTCACTTGGGAAGTACATCCGAGGAGGACCAGATCAAAAGCAGGAGGAGAATTGAGGACACAAAACGATGGAGACGGAATTGTCGTTAGATTTCTGGATTTTGTCACCGCCAGCTGCGGCCATTTTCTTGTAGCATTTTCGTAGGTTTCACCAGTTGAGAGTTTCTTTGAGTAACCTAGATAGAACAGAGTGGTGTGGTACAACTGTAGGTACATGCCAGTGCGGTGAGTTTGTATGTTCTTCTACTAAGTAGGGTTTGTGTGAATGTGGTTAAATTGTAGGTATCTGTCAGTGATATTGCAGTACATGTTTGTGTGGTTCTGCGTAGGTTTGTGCCTGTGTGATACTGCTGTGTGGGTACATGTGTGTATGTGTGGTACCATTGTGGGGACATGCATGTAAGCATGTGAGGTGCTACTGTAGTTTCAGTAGTGTGGTTATATTATAGATACATGTGTGTGTGGTACTGTGCAGGTTTGTGCCTGTGGTACTGTGTAGGTACCTGGGTATGTGAGGTACCATTGCAGGGACATGTAAGCAAGGTGCCACTGTAGGTTCATTCGTCTGGTTATTCACATAGATACATGTGTCTGGTATTATGTCGGTTTAGTGTCTGTGTGGTCCGTTGTAGGTACTTCGTAGTGATTGTTAATTGTTTACCTTCACAAGTGGAGTAATTCATGGATTTATCTGTTTATCAGGCTTGCAAAAGAAACTTTCGGCTCGGTGTTCACATTTCAAGGTATGACTTGTCAAGATAGATGATAGTTTTGCCTATTCTAGATCTAAATTTTACATTACTTTCAGTTTTGGGATACATACTAGAAGTTAATTTATTGAGCTAATAGGCATTTCTTTTTGCGGTAGCCATGAGCAGTTGCTCACTTTGTAGAATACCGGCATAAGTATTGTGGATATTTTCTGACTTTTACCTAGTAAATCAAACTTTTTCGAATGACTGGTGAGACGTTTGTATGAAGTTACAACTTCTTAGAATTGCTCAAAACATTGAGTGCAGGCTTAAAAAGCTATTTAGTGGTGAAATTGTGGTTTGTAGGTTTCCATGAAGAATGTATGTGCTTACCAATTGTGATACCTGTTCATAATCTTAGGCTTCCTAGGTATGTTGTTGGTTGAGATTCTGCTAGTTCTATATGACTAATTCCTGGATGTATTCACAGGTTATTCAATCCTTTCAGAGTAGATGACAATTTCTTCTGGTGACAAAGTTTCTTTTCTGTATATTATCGGCTCTTCCCTGTTGTATGCAAATTACGCATGCATATGCATATATGCATACATTATGTTGGATGGACTGTCTGCCTTGCAGTTTTGGTTTTTATTGTCCGTGTCCATTGTTTCCATTATCTAAAGGAAAGACTATAGAGTGTTGGTTTGTGTAGTCTCACCCAGGTAGACTATGAATTAATTTGTCAATAGTTTAAAATAGCTCTCGCTTGTTCCTTTCTAGTGTCAGGTTTTGTGTGTATATATAGAGTGTGAAAAGTGTTTGTGTATGTTTGTAAGGTGGGACTCATAATCTGTTATAGTGTCTGCAATTCTATGGTTTTGTATTCTTTTGAAGTTTCATTTTTGGCGTGAATCAGTATCTCCAAATCCAAGACGGTCATCTGTAGAGGTAAGTGGTAATTTGGTGCGAGAGTGTTTAACAAACGTAAAAATATTTCGGAGATGATATGACAAGCAGCAAACATGCTCTGCACCCCTATTTTCTTTCATCTTTTGGGAAATTTGGAGAAAGAGGGAGCGGGGGAGGGGGGGGGAAGGAGGAGGTTCAGTAGGTTTAATTGGTTAAATATTATAAAACAGATTAGAGACAAAAAGGATGAATATGACAATTTTCTCGATGTATCAATTACCTCAGAAGCAAATCGATTGATATGACATATTTTAATGTCACATTTTGTACGAGCTTTTGGATAAGATGAAATTTTTCGTCGTTTTATGGAAATATATCTTTCAGATTTGTAATTTCAATATAGCAGTGAGAACTCAAAATAAGTTACACTGGTCATGTGACGACATTCAAGTACTGTGACGAAATACCCGCAAAGAATAATTTTCCGACACTGTCAAACTTGCAGCAATTCTGTGACTTTACGGGTAAAACATTTTTAACCTCTGGAAACTAAAGAGGGAGAGAGTCTCAAGCTGAGATTGATATTTAAATTAGATTAGCTCACCAATGTATGGTGTGAAATTTGTTGTTTTAAAAAAATGGGACTTTAGTTCATGAAATGTTTGGTTTTGGGGGTAGGGATCCTTTATGGGGTGTGATTAATATTATATCAGGCTGAAATTAAATCACCGTTTGGTTCCTTTTCAGAAAGATGTTAGCAAGCTTGTTGCTTTGTCACTTCTATAGGCCACACTTTTCTATATTATAGATATCACTGCGTGTTTGCTGCTTGTTGAAACAATTACAGACATAACAATTGAGACCCTCATTATTCTAGAGTCTTTATCTGAAGTGTCCTTCTAGAAGACTTAAATGTATGAAATCCTTGAAATTTACCATAAATATTTACTTGAGAATCGTTGTACGAAAGAGAAAAATTAAAAACACGAATCCATTCTTTGGGGTAAAAATGTAGTTTTGGTCTCAATTTCTTGTCTGTGATTGTTATTTGCTGACTTCCAAGTGTTGTATTGATGTCAAAAATATGAGATCATGTTCCATTCCACCAGAAATATACAAATAAGGGCTGAATGTGTAGAGGGAGGATATGGTGATCATTCTTCAAATTCTAGCCATTCTCTGGGGATGAAATTTGTGGGGCTAAACATTTTGTCAAAGATTGATTGTAAGTGTGACTGGTCAGTTGTAAATACTTAGTGCAGGAATTTATTTATTCCAAAGAAATACAACATTCAAGCACTGATTGAGAGATTGCAGTTGGCGAATCGGGACTCAAAAAGAAGAGCATTTTGAAAATCTATTGACAGAGATAACAGACTGATAACCACTAATGTTGGTGTCATCGAAGGATATGTCGCACTCTTTCAATGGACTTTCATGCAGTTCGACATTTATTGCCTTTAAATTTGAGCTACAAAAATTGGCCAGCATTTTGAAAATACTTTCTCTAGTATCTTCATGGGGGTTAAAAGTAGACAAATTATAGGAAAACAGTTCGAGAGTTTGCAAGTACAATGGTTGCTATGCTTGATGCACTAGTCTCAATTTCCTGGTGGTGAGAGGGGCAGGGAAGGTTCTCTAAGAGTGGTGATAGTTTATGTTCTGTTTTTAAGAGGGGTGGGAGCAGGGGGGGGGGCAGAGAGGAAAGAAGATGAAGGTTGTAGCCTGAAGCTGTGATCACGAGCCAAATCAGAGCAGTATTTGAAAGATTTCTGGGGTTGATGATCTCATATTTTTGACCAATTTATTTTCTTGCATTTCATTTTCTTCAGCTTTCACCAATCTTTCTTTGAGGTACGATATTCATCAAATCAATAATTACATGCCTCAAATGTTTGTTACAATTGGACCAATTTTTAATTGTGCCCTCTTTATACCATGAAAATATGACCTTGCCTCCTATGTGTTTCTCTTGGCTGGCTGTCAGTCCACGGGAAAGACTACCCACAAAGACAGAAAGTTACAGTTAAAACCGAAGTGAAAACAAACTTCAGACTCATGATAATGATTGCAGATTACAAATTTAACGTAATTAACATTCTATTGAGATGAAGAGGTCTATTTCTTGTCGTCTCTCATGCCAAAAATTGAACAATTTTCATTCCTCTGTTTTCTGAAGAAAAATATTTGACAGAAAAGCGAAGGTTTACAAGTTGGCTGTCATGTTATCATGGTATGATGTGTGGCAAATGAATTTTTGTGGGCTGTGTATGTTACCTTTCTCCTCAAGCAATAAAGACATATTATTTACCTGCTTTGACAGGGGGTGGGGGGGGGGAAGGGGATTGGAGGACCTGTTTACTATGTGCCTGTTAATGAAATTTTGGGAAACTTGTCACCTTTAAATGCCTGAAGCCTGTTCTACTGAAACTACTAATTTTTCATTTTCACTCTGCTGGGGTTTGTTACATTTTTGCTAACCATGGTTCAAGTGAAGGGGAAATGCAAGGGTCTAATTCTGGGTCTAAATTGGTTCAAACTTACTCTTGTCATCTTATAACAGGGTGGCTTTGTTTTATGGTTACAGCATTATAGAAGAGAAACAGCCCATGTTGATGTTGTCTCTCTGTCGTAACCTGTTGCTTGATGGGAAAAGGAAACATACACAGCCTTTTATATTTGATACCTGCTGTATGCAAATGTTGTTGAAACTCCTTGAGGGAAGGAATAAACTCTGCAGTCACGATATCCGATTTCTGCAACATTTGTTATTTTGTGGACAATTTTTCCGGTGCCTTCACACGGCAGAGTTGAACGACTCTTTCTTTTAGACATGGGGATGGGGTGAAATAAAGAACACGCATGCATCAACAGTATCAGTCGTAAAAAATACATACCGCTGAGGTTACTCATTCTGTGCTCATTTTTTTATATTTTTTTTATAATACTTTTGCGTTTGTAGATCGGCTGCTTGACAGAGAAGTAGGACTTTTGAAAGTGCCTCATTGGCCTCTTTAAGTCCTCTGAGTCCTCTGAAAAACAATTGGGACCTTTTACTTTTGAATTAATTGGAAATGAGAGACCTATTGACCTTATACTTGGTAGAAGTCAGTTCAATGATTGGATGAACATGTGAAGAAGTTTTTTTTTTGGGGGGGGGGGGGCTTAATCCCATTTTATGCTTCTATGTAGCTAGGGGTGGCAGGAAGGAGACTGTGGTCAACACCAGAATTTGGCCAAAATTGGTAAAGTGCTGGAATATTGCTGTTAAATTGGGCAACAAATCAATTGTAATGTGACCATCTAATAGTTACTGCAGTGGAGCAACTTACTGCACTATAGGTCTTGTGCAGTGTGTATAGAGGATAGGTGGCAGGGCATTTGACCACTTTATTTCATTTGGTGTTATATTACTATAAATAAAAGTTTGTTTTCAGGTGGTGGGGTGGGGGGAGGGGTTAAGAGAGGGAGGACAAGGAAGAAGTGGGGCTTGTATGACATGACTTCAAGGAAATCTTAGTTATTTTACTTAATTTGCATTTTTTTACAAACCTTTTACCCTCAAAAGTGACAGTTCGCCGGAAAATAAAACGAACAAAGTCCAAAACAACTTTCTGTTGCACTTTCAATGGTACCTTCTCTCTCTGTCATACATTGTTATATTTGATGTGTACTGAAGTAAGCATTTTGCCTACTTTTCAGACATATATGTACTCAAGTTATTAAATTTGTATACTCTCGTCTTCTCTATAACTTCATATTTGATCTCTGTAGTCTGTACGACTAAATCAGACTTTAAAAAAATTCTGGGAGAAACATATACAGCCCCTTAATCATCAAATTATACACAGTAAAGCTTCCGAACTTTATATCTATTATTCTACTGTACAGTAACCTTAGGTAACTATTCTCTTTCGACAACAAGTACCGTCTGTAATGCAAGCCCAGTTTTGTCTACCAGCGAATTTGTCAGCACAATGTCTTAAGCATTTATCTCCGAAAGATAGTCCCAGCTAAAGATGTCAACGCATCAGGACAAAGCTGTTTAAACTTTTTGTATGAACAGAGTTTTTGGAGGTACAGTTACGGTAGCATTTCTTGCTGTATTGTTTAACATCCTTTTTACATAGGCGTAGACTGTCATCAGCACTATTACATTCTGTAGATCGTTAAACGTCTTTTATTGTAATTAATACAGTAATTAATACAGTAACAGTAATCACAGAATAATAGAGGTGGCACCTCTTTGACAAATGATGCTAGCGAAAAACTTACACGTTTAATGTCTAATCTATGACAAGAAAGAAAAAGAGAAAAACCAAGAGAGTAATATATACAACTAATCCTCTGACATTGGCATGTCAAATTGTAAGTAATTAAATTATATTACAAAAATTCCTGGGTGTTCACTTGGTGGAAGTGAGAATAGAGCATCTGTAGTCACAATGTTTGCTGTGCCCTCCCTATCTGCTATAAAGTTACTGGATAGCCCCTCCTTGTTGTGTTATGCAGATACAAGTTTTATGTGTCAAGATCTCTATAATATTCTTGTAAATACAAACTGTACCTCTACGCATCACTTGCGTTCTCTTACATATATCCTCGCTGCCACCGTCTAACTCTTTCCGTTTGTCATGGATGCACACAAATGCCCACAGGGTTACGTTTCCATCCCGGATCAGTTCCCAGTTGGTGCTTGTTGAAAGATATTTTTGCTCTCCCTTAATACTCTGCTTTGATGGAATTATATCAGTAGCTTTCACAACCTCCATAAGTAACTGATCTCCTGTTTCCACTGAGTGATATCTACCGTTTTGCACTGATGACATCTGATCTTTTCCAAGAAACACTTCATGACATGATCATTGTTTGTAAATGAGCTACCTGCATGTCCATTAAGTATAAGTTGTTTTAATAGTATACAACAACACAGAACTTTCTAAACTTTTTGTTGTTGTTTATTTGTATACGGTACATCAAAATTTTGTTTTCTGTTGGAACTTTGAACAGATTGTATACATCTGTGTGGAACTGTTTACTCAGAGAATAACATGAAACTACCTTTGCAGTTGTTGTTAAGTCCTGTTATTAAAGTACACTGGTGAAAAGTTTCCACCACCTTTTGGAGAATCTTTCAAAGAAAATTGTACTCGACTCTACAAACTACACTCGGGAAATTTTTCATGATGCATATATAGTAACAATATAAAAAGCCTTGCTGGTGATACCGTTCTACACGGCTCGTCCGCATCCAAACCCCTATCGAGATTCTGAGCTATATTCTCTTCTCTTCCGTGTAGGACCCTATGCTATGATGCACATTCAAACACAGAGGGGCCAGGAGTGTCCCATCTGCGGGCAAATATTAGAGGGCCCCGAATTCTCATATCACACTTGTACGCATGCCAGCCCTCGTCCCCCAAAGTCACAGGAAAGGTTTACAGGGAGACATTTCAAGTGCAAATACTGTGACAGAACTTTCAAGGCCCGGCCTTCGTGCCATAGGCACGAAAAGGTCCACTTGGCACCGAGGGCCCACGTCTGTGACGTATGCGACGCAGGGTTCCACAGGAGAGATATGCTGCTGAGGCATATGCGCATCCATCTCAAAAGTGACGTCAAAACCATGCAGAGCAACTGCTTTCATAAGTGTTTCATGTGCCATAAAACCTTTTACCGCAAGGATATGTACCAGAACCATCTGCGCGTTCATCAGAAGAGACTAGCGGAAAAGTAGTTACCGTCCAACATGGATAACTTTTTAACAAATCTGTACTTTTCGATGAGTGTAATCAGAAATTCCTTACATTTGAAACTTTTGACTGGCGAAGAAGTATCACTGATTAAGGCTATTGGTGGACTGGAAACAAAATTGATAGACTCTGGTCTCCTGTCTGTAAATATAGCAAAAGCAATCCTTTTAAATAACCTGTGAGTGAAAAGTTGTGTTGTAATATTACTCATTGATTACTGTAATTAAGTAAAGGTAATTTGTAATACTTGAACTGCACAGTAGCAAATATGTGGTCAAGCGGTTTAAAAAAGTAACGCAGTGGACTTGCGATCTAAGGATTGCAGGTTGAAGTCCTGGCCAGATCATTACGTTGTGTCCTTGGTCAAGGCACTTAAATCTCAATTGCCTCTCTTCACACAGGTGTATAAATGGGGACCCCTTCACGACATAAACTTCAGTAGGGCACTGTTTAGCTGCTGCCATGTGGAGGGATCGTCTCTATGCTTGACAGGTCATTGCTGACCAATGCAATATTGTTATGCACCTTGGGCACCATTAACGGTGGATATGTCTGGGCTTTATAAATCCTCAATACTGTTATTATATTCAAGCATACCAGTATGCAATGTGATGCAACATTACTCTTTCACTTTCTATTCTTTTGAATAATGTAACTTATACTTCTTCTTCTCGGGAAGAAATGTTGTGCTCAGGTATTTCGAGTATCTTACATCATATATAATAAACACCTTTGGTGGGAATTTTTTTCTCTGCTGTATTTTTTTCTCTGCATAAGGCCGAGGTCATGGTATTCTCGTAATTTTTTTTTTTAAATATGTTTTTGTTTTGTTTTTTTTTATTTAAATTGTCAGCTGTTAGGTATTCTTTGGAGAGGCACTGAATACTATTTTATAAGAACCAAAGTCATGGCCTAATATGCCCTTAATATACTACCCCGTATCGGTCGGTGCTATCACTTACACATCTCTGTGAATTGTACAAAAAAAAAACCCATCCTGATTATATAGACCTGTGCCCTTACATTCCTTGTAAAATAAGAGGGGGAAAAAATAATGGCATTGAGACATCTCTAGAATAAGAACAGGAGTGCCATTCAAATTAGCTATTTTTTCTCTCTTTGTTTAGAATTGTATCTTCCTGTGCCCAAGATTACTACTACCCAAGAGAGGATATGTCACTATGGCAACCAAAATGTCGGAGACCGAGACATTTCAAACGTGTATAGTTCGGTCCTCTTAGGGCAGGTACCCTCCCAGAAACGACCACGCTCCAAGCGCAGTGCACGGAAAGGACACTTCCAGTGCAAATACTGCGATAAAGTTTTCAATTTTCAGCCCAACTGTTACAGGCACCAAAAGACCCATCTGACTCCCAAATCCCATATCTGTTTCGTCTGTAATAAAGGTTTCCATAGGAAGGACCATCTGCTGTCGCACATGCAGGTGCATAGATTTAAGCCCCCCAAATGAAACAACAGACGGTGGGCGGGTGGAGGGAGATGGATGGTGCTGCTTGTGCCATCATGGGGTACGGTAACGCGGGGAATAATTTTATCCGGCATCGCAAAATAATATGCAAAATGGTGAAACTGCTACAGGTGTCCAACGTTGTGTAGCAGTTCAAAACTGCTGCACAAAATTCGAACACTTTAAATTATTTTCCTGGATTGTTACTAAAGTACTACTGTAGTTACATTTGGTATGCAGGAAGCCAGGATAAAAGTTTCTTGCCCATGACAGTGAGCACAGATGCTTCTCTGTATATGTGTTTATTAACTGTACCTGTAAATACAAACAGTTTTATGACTTTTAAATAACCAACATGAGTATACAGTATTTTAGTTCTTAAACCTATTTAATAAAAATTGTGTTTTAGTGGTTTCATGATAGGAATATAGAAAGTGAAAGAAAGAAGAAAAAAATATAAAGAATAATATTAATAAAAAAAGTGCAGAGACAAACAAAAGCTGTTTCCTTTCTTTCTTTAGGACAACATCTGATTTCTACGGTGATAGCAGCCGAGGGGAAACAGTGTACCTATGAATTATTAGGAAACTTGAACGAGGCCAATCATGATTGCGCTGAAAGACATAACTTGCCCCACTTAAGTAGTGGGCCGTTGGTGTCCCTTCCTTCGATTGATTCGGAGAACAACAAAAAGGAGTACATGTGCTCCTACTGTAATAAAATGTTTAGGTCGCAATATAACTGCGCCAGGCACCAAAAGGTTCATACGGCACCAGAGATCCATGCCTGTAGAGTCTGCAAGAAAGAATATAATCGTAAAGATAACCTGCTTAGACACGAACGGAGTCACGATCAGCCCGACGAAACGGGGCCCGGTCTGCCCTCGGCTCACAACATTCCCTAAATTTTAAACCACATTGACAAGATTTGCAGTTGAATATCAAAACAAAGACAAAATTTGTAGCGTTTTTTTTTTTTTTTTCCACGATATTTTGACATATCCCAAGTTTTTTTTAATATTGATTGCAACCAAACAGCACTTGATGTTTTATTTATTTTTTATTTTTTTTGGGGGGGGGGGCCTTGTTTGAAAGGTGACCGACAATTCCAGCTGGTCAACTGCATTAGTATGGGAGTTAAGTATTACAAATAGTTAAATATCTGTACAGAAATATGCTTTAAATTTACATATGCACAGTAACATTATGTAATCTAAACTGAAAATTTACATGGGGATTCATCTTTCTAACGTTATCGAAGACAAGGTATGAAACTTCTGCTATGTGCATGAGCAGTCTTTGAAAGGAGTTTGCATTAAAAAAAAAATTAAAAAAGAAGCAAATCAAGACTTTAAGGTCAGTATTAACAAGTATCTCCTTAGCTGATAAGATAATAATTTTAGATTAATAAGGTCAGTATTAACAAATATCTCCTTAGCTGATAAATAATAATTTGATTAATAAGTGAAATGTATTTTCAGGTATTGACTGACTATTGGATGTGTTCCCCGTAGGACCGCAGCTACTTTGGTTATGTACAGTATTTGTTTGGTGAATAAAGACAGAACATGGAAATACTGTGTAGGCTACACTGTAAACTTTGTTGCATTAAAGTGACATGTCAAACAATCTACATAATGTATGTAGGAGATAATGTGAAAT
>KN884411.1:160416-173284 GCA_000934455.1 Apostichopus parvimensis
TCGCACACAGTAAAAAAGATTGAAAATGTGTTCTTTTAAAGAAGTCTCTTCAACAGAAATAACTTTCTTTGCATTCATCAACTCACCCCTTGCTTAAATTGGTCTTACATGCATTTCATTTACTCCTCAAAGGACTGGTAACCGGAATTCGTAGAAACTGTTGGAACATTGTGCCATATAGTATACAGTATTTATATCTAGCGACAGTACCCTACATCAGGAGGGCATTGACAATCACACACAAAATGTAGATATCATGAAGTACCTCTCTTTGGTAGTCCTCAATTATAAAGCACCCAAAATTTCTTGAGTGTGATTTTTAGCACACCTTGGACTTACAAAAGACAAGGTCCTCTAAATGTGTGAGTTTGCAACACATTTAGTAAAGAGTGTCCAATGTTACAAGAACCGATTGGAGAGGTTGTCACAACTCCTTTCCATATTAGAACGTAAGAGTTTTGAAACCCTCAAATATCTTTGTGGAATTCTCTGTGTGATGATCATACAGAACATACAGAACTTGGTTATCACCCTGCACATTAATGTTCAGTGACAAATTCACTAGTGAGCCGTGTTATTATCAAAGTATTCGCGGTGGGGGGGGGACTTGGTGGAAACCCAAGTTGCTTTTTTTTAGTGGCAATGAGGTTCCCAATATTTTATTCCCATATTTTTATTAAAACCAAAATCCTTTGAATTTAAGGAACAAAGCAGACACCTGAACAGAACCTTTTTTTTCTCTTTTCGTCTGTTCTTTAGGGACATCTGCCAGATATCCTGCTCAGGTGATGAATTCCTCTCGAGGACCGCCTCCCAAAGCAATCCTCGATAGATCTCCACCCCCAACGACCCGCATACCACCTCCCCCCAGCACAAAGTCACGTCGTACAAACGCGGACAGACTCTCTCGTTTAAATATCCTGTACCAGTGCTCATTCTGTAGCAAGACTTTCAATTCCATCCCAAAGTTAACAAATCACGAAAGATTTCACAGAAGGCTCCAAAGCGGCAGCTTCATGTGCAGGTTCTGTGCGAGGAGGTTCGCCGGCGATCGAGACCTGAAACGCCACGAGCTGGTCCACACTGGAGAGAAACCCTTCCAGTGTGACATTTGCTCTAAGTCGTTCACGAGGGTAGCTTCGCTTAGGGATCATCAGATTCTTCACACTGGGGAAAAACCCTTCAGGTGCGACATATGTAATGCAGGTTTCGTGAGGAAGAGCCTGTTGAGAATTCACGTCAGAGACAGATGTAAATTCATGCCACAATAGAAGCAATAAAAAGGCACCGGTTTAAAGTTCCATCTGTTCCAGATGGCAAGTTTTTGGCATACCTTACATATGCAAAGAGGTTCATTTCAAGGCAAGAAAAGCCCCCCCCCCCCTGTGTGACCGTATTCCTTCAGCATAAAGTAGTATGGGGGACTGACATTGGAAAGGTCCTCATACTTTGAAAGTAAAAGGACCGTCAGAGGTGACTTTTGAAATGCAGAAAATGAACAACATGAGATTCACAAGAAAAAACACCAAATCGAAATGTCATACCAAGGACATGTCCAGAAACTTTGAATCAGTAGAAATAGTAAAACAGTATTTAGTTTTTAGTAATAACCTTTAAGTAACATTAAAAGTAAAAACAGAATCAGACGTAGAATTTGTAAATACGTACTGTAACTAGTTTTATAAAAACATTCCAAGCGACCTGACCAAGGTTACTGTTCAAGTTTCTTTTGAGATTTTGTTAACCCAGATTTACTTGTATATATTTACTCTTTTTAATTTCATTTTGTTCGGAAAGTTTGTGTTTGAAACCATATTCATGGCTCGTTGAAAGAAACTCTCGGGTGTATTCTTTTTTCCTTTCTCTTTCCCCACTATTTCTGTTTTTGTTGTTTTCGGTTTGAAAAAATTAAAGAGATAACTTTGTTCCTTTTTTTTTAATTTCTTTTTCGGGCTTCTGTAACTGTACAAAACCCAATGGGTGGAATATGATAGAATATTCAATGGAGCCTGGAGTAGGCATGTGCGAATGATTGATGATAGATAAAAGTCATTTCAAGTCATTGCAAGTCATTTCAAACGTATACAAGGCGAATATACAAACTGTAGAGTTTTTTATCCTTACTGGCCACATTTAAATACTAACCTGGAAAAGGCTCTGGTCATTACTAGTGGACCCAACTTTGGCTGGTCCAGCAAGCATGGAATTTGCAACTGGCTCTCTGTGTTTTGCGTTGATGTAAGCTGGGCACATCCGTCCTTTGTTGTTGGTTATTCCAAGTTCAGTGAACATTAAAGTAGGTGCTTGAGTTTCTCTGGCAATATATTCCAAACATAGTGATTTGAAAAATGGAAAATGAGATTGCTGTAGAATCTGTTCATACCCCTCCTACCCCTCCAGCTTCAACAAGATCCCTCAGGGGAACATTCAAAAGACCCCTCAGATGGGCAGGGTGTCCCAACGTTTTCTAACAGACTCTCCCACAAGTCATGGACCCAATATTACTGACACCCCCTACAGTAGTTCATCTTACCAATTTTGTTTTAACTATTGTACGTTATTTATCAAGTACTGTCAAAAAAATGAAAAGCAATGTTAGTTCAAATCAAAGAGTAACAGCAATTTCAAATGTTTAGAAATGAACAAGCTAGGTAGCGAAAGTCAACATTGGGCAAGTTTTGGACCTTTTCTTTATTATACGAAAATTGAAATGAAACAAGAAATTTGTCACACCACATTCGCAAAGTTGATAGTAGTGTTTTCTCACAACATTGCTTATTTTTTTACATACATACAGTAACATTAAATACACAGTGCCATATTTAAACATTAAATAACATTAAAACATATTTTACTAAGTTATTTCATCTCTTTGTTTAGGGCCCATGGAACTTATTCCGCTTGTGCAACATCAGACCAGTGGTGGACCCAACAGAAGGGACCTTCAAAAGACCCCCCAGATGGGCAATGATTATTTACTACCAGACTCTCCTAAAAATCTTGGACCCCATATTACTAACACCCAGGCTAGTTCGTCTTTAACGACGTCAAATTTTCTCAAACGTCCAAGTCTCAAGTCAAGTTCCGCCGCCCTTCGGGCGGGAGAGAAATCCGTAGAAATCAGAAACGTGCCACCCATGTCCCAGACCGGCAATTTGGCACAATTGCCACCAGTGTTCTGTAAATATTGTGGCAAAAAATTCACCGATCATACCAAGTACAGAGCGCACGAGGCGTACCACGGCCGAGCTGGTCGGTTTCCTTGTCATTTCTGCGAAAAAGCTTTCCATTGCAAGGAACACGTGGTTAGACACGAGAGGGTCCACACGGGGGAACGCCCCTACCGATGTCAAATCTGCGGAAAGACTTTCACACAGAAGAGAGCCTGCAGTTCGCATGAATTTACCCATTTTAAATAGTAGAATCTAACTTGTTGGTCTGATCCTTTGCGAATGATACAAATACAGTATTGGGATTTGCAAAACTTTAATTAATAGCAAAATGTTACGCAAAACTAGACAAAAACTGTGCAAGTTGATGTCAAATCTGCGGAAAGACTTTCACACAGAAGAGAGCCTGCAGTTCGCATGAATATACCCATTTTAAATAGTAGAATCTAACTTGTTGGTCGGATCCTTTGCGAGTGGTACAATTTACAGTACTGGGATTTGCAAAATTTAAACTTATAGCAAAATGCTACGCAAAACTAAACAAAGGCTACAGGTGCAAGTTATGCGTTTTCCCAGTATTTTATCTGCAGGACAATAGTTTAGTCAGTATGTTATGGAAAACAACCTTTAAGAACCTCAAAAACTGCTGTTCAATATGTGAAACCTAAATTATAATTCCTTTGTTTAATTCCTTGCGGAGTTGCAAGAGGCATGTCGTACAGTATTTGAAGTAGGTTTCGAATTGGACAGAATTTGGAAACTGTATCGACAGGCTTTTTCTTTATTGTCCATCTATAATAACTAGTTTGGGGAGGTTGTTAACTAAAGTACCTTTGTTTCATGGTGCTTTAGATAATTTAATGAGTCAATACCCATCTATTTCCAGATTAGTTCCACAAAGAAAGAAAGGAAGGGGAGTGGGGGGGGGCCTGTGCTTGCCATATCGAAATATGTCTTAAAATATTGTAAATCAGTTTTAAGAAGAGAAACATGTTTCTTTTTGTTTTTTTGATGAGATGAGGTGTTTAAAAGAAAATGTTTAAAAGATTTATAATTATTGTGAAATCAGTGACTTGTTATAAATATTTTAATGTTAGCTGGTGATTATATGGCTATGCTAAAGGAAATATATTATGTAAATTACCAATTGACATTTTAACTGTGCTTTTCAGTTTTTTGTTGTCTTTTGTAGATTAAAAATGAAGAAGAGTCTCTTAAGCTCTGAATAATCGAATGGACAGGTTCATTGTTGCTACCATTTTACTTCCCCAACACCTATCCCTACTCCTTTTCTTTCCTCTCCTCTTCCCAGCCTCCTCCCTTCCACACATAAGTGAGAAGAAGTGAATTATTGATCCCACAATTAATTTTTGTAATCTAGTAATTGGAGAATCCTGGATCTCCCATTAGGACTGAGTGATGACCAGGCATCAGATCCCCAAACCTCAGTATCGATGCTAAATTATACTCATGAAAACTTTGACTCGCACTTTGGGCCTCACTGATGGTAAAAATCAATAGCTAAATCTTATCTTCACCAGCAAGCACCGAAAACTAGATAAATTTCCCACCTTCTGGAGAATCCTGCTTGCTACCCACTGAAATTTTTTCGAAACCCACAGTTTGCAGACAGTTATTCTAAGTAGCTCGGGTATCCTGAAACAGGTTTTAGATAGGGGGGGGGGGGCTGGATTCAAACCAATGTTAAGTGGGTGTTGAACAATTCCTCCTCTGATGCTATAGCCTTCATGAAAGTCATGGAAAATCATCAGGTGCCTGGAAGGGGGGGGGGGGGGGGGGGGGGGGGGGTGGTCAGGGAGGCTTTACACTTGGTCAGTAATATACTGTACATTCATGGACTATTTTACAGTAAGCGGTTAAACCTTATGTCTAGGCAATGAGGAATAACTTCCTCAAATATATACCAATAATAACTAATTTCAAGTTTATTGTCAACTCTGATGGCCCGATGTAAATTTTTCAAAGAGAAATCGTTTGAGTAATCTACTGTACCTATCCCTACTAAATGACAGTATTGACAACGGGTGTTTTGTTTCTTTGTTTAGGACAATGGGAGCCGATGCTTGCACCAGTCCCGGCCCCTCCTCAACTTCCAGCAATGGCTGATCAGAGCTCAATTCCTAGAGGTGCCTCTCAAACAAACCCTCAAGTGACCCATTATACCCCTCCCCGTTCGTCAATAGAATCCGAGGCACCCTCGACCAGGATGTTGAACTATTCTAGTTCCATGTTGCCCTCGGGTGTTGACGAAGCAACTTCGAATAAAGCTAGCACGAGAAGCCCTCAAAGATCCTCCCTCCGCGGTAGTTCCCGTAAAATAGTTCACAAAGGTGTCCCGGGTGGTGCAGTCCAGAGCTCAGGCCCTCTGCCCGTGTTCTGTAAGTATTGTGGCAAAATGTTCATGGACCACCACAAGTACAAGGCCCACGAGTCTTACCACGCCAGAGCTGGGCGTTTTCCGTGTACCTTCTGCGATAAGGCTTTCCATTGTAAGGAGGATGTTGTGCGCCATGAAAGGATACACACCGGGGAGCGTCCCTTTCAGTGTAAAGTCTGCTCGAAGGCTTTCGCACAGAAAAGAGCCTGCCAGATGCATGAACTGACTCATTTAAAGTAACTGGTGTGGGGGGTGTACAGTAGGTAATTGTAATGTTCGTGCAGTTACGATTTTTGTTTAAACTTAAGAAGAATACACTAGAATCATGTTTGATCTCTAGATTAAGGCAAATATGTCACCATAAAAGAACTAGTTTTGTTCGATACAGGTGACAAACACCTACAGTGGAATTACGACCTTCCTTACTGGTTTCGAACCCCTGGACATACAATCAGCGTCCATAGCCTAGTGGTTAGGGTGTCCGCATATAGAGCGGGAGGCCCGGGTTCGAATCCCGGTGGAGGCTGGAAGTTTTTTCACTGTTCTGGATTTTTCAACTCATTACGATTTCAATCATATATACATACATATATCTATACATATATGGGTTATTCCATTAATGCAGGGGGCCAATGGTAAAATTCCATTATTTTCTTATATATTATACTTTTATGGATTATGGGCCTTTGTGGTGCTACTATGATCAACATGTTAATGTCTATGTAAAAGGTGATTCATAGAGTTTGTGGCTAATATGTGCTTATCACACATTTAGCCCCCTTATTAATGGAATGGTCCATATGCAGAGAATATGGTGAATCGATTGTAATAGCAAATATACCAAAGACTAGAGAAGAAAAGTGTTGCACAAACATGTATGTTGATAGTTGCTGTATTCATTACATTTTTCTCTGCAATAATCACAAAATTGCTATTGAGAAATGCCATTTTATGAAGCTGTTTGTTTAGAATTAGGTAATGAAATCATACTTGATCATGGCAGTGCTACAGAGGAACAATGAGATGCAACTTCACAAGCTTTCTCTGTCCACAAACAAACCAACTCATATTGTCCCCCCTCACTCCCTCCCTCCCAGGGCAGACCCTTGTACATCCTCATTTTCTTTCCACCAACAAAACCAACTCATGTTGTCCCCCTCACTCCCACCCTCACTCCCTCTCTCCCAGGGCCGACCCTTGTACATCCTAATTGGCTTTCCACCAACAAAACCAACTCATGTTGTCCCCCTCACTCCCTCCCTCCAGGACAGACCCTTGTACATCCTAGTTGGCTTTCCACCAACAAAACCAACTCATGTTGTTCCCCCCCCCCTCAACTCCCACCCTCACTCCCTCCCTCCAGGGCAGACCCTTGTACATCCTTACTAGATCATTGAAAATGTAATCTCTCGTGTAGCAGGGAATAATAATTCAGTACTTTTCAAATTTTGTGTAACTACAGTTTTGAAGTCGCTGGTCTCAGAACTAAACTAAACTTCATATGCTGTGGCTTGTTTAAGAAACTAATCCTAAAACTTCATGTTTGGTCAATTAGGACCAAACCAAACAGTTAAAACCTGGCGTACTCAATAAAAAAAAATCTCATTCCTGTCGTAAAAGTCACACATCATGACTTTGATGATAGTGGCACCCCCTCCCTTAACTTCACGTACAGTACAGTAGATCTCTTTAAACCATATGAATAATATGTTCACTGTGTAGAAAAACTACTTAGATACACTTGTATAGCATATTTGACAATTTTTGTGTAGTTTCTTTGCAGTGAGATGCCAAATAGATTATTCCCCTGGGTAATGGGTATAGTTGTTCATTTTAGACAAACAACATACGGTACAACAATAACAACAATAGAGGAGTAACAATCACAATATTGTACTCAACAAACTTACCGTACTTTGTGCATTTTTGTTTTCCTCCTCGGATAAATACTGCGGGTAATGGAGGTGGGGGGGGGGGGTTGGGAAGGGTGTGTGTACAACAGGACACAATACTTGTAAATATTTTTTGTAAATAAAAATATTATTTGATTCTATCCCGTAGACTGACTGAGAACTGTATTCTGTTTCTTTGTGTAGAGCATTGGCAGCGTACATCAGTTCCCAAGCCACAGTCATCATTGACGAACAGAGAGGCCGTTCGTGCACGCCCTGTCATTTACCTGCTACAGCCAAAAGTTTGTCTGGATAGGAAATTACCTCAGAATCACCTTGTCCCCAGTGCACAGCAAAGCGGCAAATCCTCCCACGCATCACCAAGCAAAGATAGGAGAACGCAAAATACGCAGCACTTGACCGGTCCGCACGGAGCGGGAGCGTCCGATACTGAATTCAAGCCGACATTTTGCAAGTTTTGTGGCAAAAAGTTTACCAATCCCGTGAAGTACAGATCCCATGAGGCCTACCATCGTTGGGCCGGCCGATTTCCCTGCAGTCTCTGCGATAAAGCATTCCATTGCAGGGAAAATTTAGTGCGGCACGAGAGAATCCACACCGGGGAGCGTCCATTCGCATGCACGATCTGCGGGAAAACTTTTACCCAGAAAAAAGCGTGTCAGTCTCATGAGAGCATACACTTTAAGTAGCATCCTAATGGTATTGTACATCAATCAGTTCTCGTGAGACTAGACCCAGGCGCATATCCAGCCTCCATGGTGTGAGGCAGCAACACTAAATTTTATCCTCGTTTTAAGAGTCTGAGATTTTAATTGTAATTGATGCCTCAAATTGATATGTACAACTGTTCATGCCACAGAAGGCTGTACTCTATTACAAATTCAAATTGTAGATGGTTGCACCAGAATTTGGCTGATACCCTTGTTGTTGGGGAGGAGCCTAATGGGAGAGGGGAAACTCCTCCATTTTGAGAAAGGGTTTGTTTTGTTAAGGGGAGCTCAGATGCAAAATGGTGTTACCCTTTCCATCGTTTTATGTACATTTGCCAGTGTATACAACTTTGCAGGCGTGTGGTTTTTTTTTTTTTTGTTGGCCACTTCATTCCTGTAAATTTCTGGAGCACCTTGCACTTCATCGCCTCCCCCCCCCCCTCTCCCTCTCTGGCCATGGCATTGGCAAGGACATTAAGAAAACTTACATTTGTGTGTTTTGTTGTAAATCACAGAACATTCTCTAAGACACTATTGTAGTTATTTTTCACCGAATACAGTATGTAAAATGATAATCAGGGGAGTGAGTGGACAATGATTTTGTTTCGATTCCAGATATTCTGTCACCCAATTTTTCGTATCACCATTCATTACTCATAAAAAACAAGAACTGCAAATTCCTTATAAAAATTTTTATCATTTGAAAATCAAAACCTGTTTGTTTACCTGTGTTTACCTGTGTTTGCAATGTACTGTTTACTGCAGTATGGGGAGCATCTATTAACATGTGTTCAGTTGGGAGGAGGAGGAGGTGGGTGTGGGAGGGGTTGGGAAGCATGATGGTACTGAAATTGTCAACTGTGGTCGTGCCATTTGGCCCCCCCTCACACAGCAATGGGATCTCGGCAGAAGTGGGATCTCTGCATTACTGTATATCAGGGGTGGGCCACATGCGGCCCGCCAGTGATTTTTTTGCGGCCCGTGAGATGTCTCAAGAAAAGGAAAAAAATCAAACTATTTTACATTATCACAAAAAACGAGCTAGCTGCTTAGATTTATCGGCACTAATGATGCTGTCAGGTAGGCCTATTATCCCCATTAATTATCAACTGAACTCTATTGATATTATGTTTTTGTGAATACAGATTAAGTACACACACCTATTGCTTGAAAGTTCTCGGAATCAAAGGTTTAAAATCAACAGCAGGTTGTTGGTTAGGTGCGGCCCAGTCAATTTTCCACTCCTTATATCTGGCTCATTCATTCAAAAAGGTTGCCCACCCCTGCTGTATATTGTTGGTTTTATGATTGCGCAGCATCACAAGACATTTTCATGGACAGCAGAGCAACTAATTAACCGTAGTGAGAGACGACCAAGTTTCTGCTCGGACTCGTAATTCTCTAAAACTCGTAGTTAAGTGGCGATAAACTCAGCGGTAACAGTCACTATTATGACCAGACCATTTATTTACTATTGGATATATCTAAATCTAGCTAAGTGATCTATGTGACCAGTTGAAACCATATTTGGATACTCTTAAAAACTTAAGGAAATTACAAATTATTTTTCTATAAAACTAAAACATGCCACATAATTGGATACCCATTAAATCTTGCTCTATTGATCTATAGATATGGTTGCCACCAAATTGGTTTCCTCCCAAAACATTTTAGAAAGTTAAAAAGTTTGCAAAAATCATTACATAAATCATTAATCCCAAGTTTCATAAATTCTGGTGTTTATTGTGATCGAGAGTTAAGTCAAAACGGAATGAATGGACAGTAAATTTTTACTAATTAAGGCGCCTTTAATGATGGAGTTTGGTAGCCTTCAATCACCAGATTGTGACCAAACTCACCACAAAGTGGTAGTTTTATGCACATCCAACATTCCAGCAGTCACGTTTTAACTTGAATGCACCCAGCCGTAGAGCTACACATTAATCTTAGGCTGAGTCTGGCATAGATATCTAAACTCTTGCATATTCTTGGAATCTTACTGGATTTTGATTTTCCTTCACATTCAAGACCGAAGGCTTGATCAAGTCTAACTATGATATCACTGAGCTGCTACGGTAAATATGCATATTCAGTTTGCCGGTGTTGTCAGCTACGTGGGCAGTACTGCTTGTACTCTGGGAATACTAACCGCAAAAGTCTAAAGAAGATAATTTCAAAGGTTTTACTTCATAGTGGCACCTATGACTATAAAGTTTCATCCGACCAAACGGATACCCCTCTTTTCTTTGACGTATCTTCCACATATAACAAGACTTGTTTTGCCTTTGGGGAAGAGGGGGGGGGGGTGTTATTCAGCTAGTAAGCAACTCTATCCTTAAGTGCGTTGGCTGGATTTTATATAATAACTCCATTATCGTCTCCTTCGGTGAGCACCTCTTCTGACAAATGCACATTTTGTTTCTTTGTTTAGGACCATGGGAACTGTTTCCTTCTCCGCAACACCCGCCTCTACTTACGCAGCCGTCTTCTGCCATGCCCGTCAGAGCGGACCCACTAAACAGTCCCAAAAGAGGAGGCGGCTCTCGCACACGAGGCAATGCACGGGGCCGCAAAAGAGGGTCCCCTCTCCCAAGTACCCCTCCGAAAGCCGGCCGCAATGCTGGAGGAGGTGGAGGAGGAGGGCCCCGTGATACGAACGCCCAGACTATCTTTTGCAAGTTTTGCGGGAAAGAGTTTACGGACGACGTAAAATACAAGGCCCACGAGGCCTACCACCGCCGGGTGGGCCGCTACCCCTGCGGGTCGTGCGATAAGGCCTTCCACTCCAAAGAGAATCTGACCCGGCACGAACGAATACACACGGGCGAGAGGCCTTTCAAATGTCGGATCTGCGGGAAATCGTTCGCCCAAAAGAGCAGTTGTCAGTCGCACACGGAGACGCATTACAAATTTTAAGGTTTTAATGTATATATACTGTACATGTACACAGACGTGCCTTTTGATGATACATTGTTGTTGTCACAATTTTAATCCGTCAGCAGCCCTAAACCTATACATATATGACTATTGAAAGGTCGTCAATCTATCGTATAATATGAACCTCTGGGTGGAGAGAGAAAGAAAGAGAGGGGGTAATGGCAGAACTTTTGCTTGATTTTGATGGACCCAGGTACTGTAGAGAAAGAGAATAACTATATGACCATACCATGAATCAAAGATGTACTTTTTCGAACATTGTGGTCAGGGATTTTGTAAGAGATTCTTAGCCAATACTGAAAGTTTTGTAGTTGACAAGTAAATTTGATTGGAAATTAATACCATAATAAAGACTTTGCTTGTTGGGTAGTCATATCTATCTCAGATGAGTCTTAAAGTTGAGGCATTTCCAGACAGATACTGTACTTAATCCCCTTCTATATACTTCTTAATTGATTAAAAGTGGCTTCTTTTTTTTTTACTTTAAAAAAAAGTTTTTTCTGTGGTATATACTTCCGGATCCTGAAATTCCTAAAAAAAAAAGATGACTTTTTAGGAAAAAGGCACGACTCAGAGGTATAAATTTCAGGGTTTTGTTTGTTACAGTATCTTGTCATGATAACAAGCCACAAAATTAAATGTGAGATGTTTTCTACTTTCTTAAATATTCGGAAAAAGAAAGAAGAAAAATCAGGAAACTAGAAAGGGGATTGGAAGGAATAAATTCCAGCTATAACATTTCATCCTTGATGTATGGATGGGAAGTTTCATTAATTGTTATCCCAGTTGCTCTCAAAGTACCTAATTATCTTTTCCCAGCACCCTCCCCCCCCTTCCCTTCCTTGCCCTACACAACACAGTTTCCCGGGTCAACTTTGAGATTGATCAAGCTTCCACTAGTATTCAAATACTGCAGAATGTGTCTCTCTTGAAAACCTTCAAAATGGTGGGAATTCTCATCTACGGGACTTTTTTATCTTGAAACCGAAAAGAATTAATCCAGTATTGTTCTTGCAGAGTTGTCCTCCTTCAACAATATCCTCTTACTATTTTAGACAAACTTTGCAAAACAAACTTCCGATACATTTACATACTGACAGAAGTTATTTTGTTTTCTCACCTAGGATCGGAGGCGCAATTTACCCTTGATCGTCAACCAGGTGTTGGAAGAATTTTACCTCAGAATACCCCTCACACATTCCTTGACCCCTCCTCAGTTCCTGCTATGGATAGTGAATTTGGAGAAATTGGACATACTGTAGACAACCCAGAAATTTCAATTCTGGACAGAACTGAAGTTAAAGCTCCTCCTAACATAGGCTTGAATTCACCAGTTAGTAGTGGTAGTAGTAGTAAAACATACCCTGTTGAAACCCCCAGTGGTAGAAAACTTTCTCTGTCTTTAAGTTCATCCCATGAGATGAACCTCAAAACATCACACGGTAGCATCCCGCTTCACATATTTTGCAAGTCTTGCGGAAAACACTTCACGGAGCTCACAAAGTACAGGGCGCACGAAGCCTATCACGCGAGGGCAGGAAGATACCCCTGCAGCTATTGCAGCAAAGCGTTTCATTGCAAAGAGCATGTGGCAAGGCATGAGAGAATTCACACAGGGGAAAGGCCCTTTAAGTGCCAGTACTGCGAAAAGTCTTACACCCGTAAGAACATATGTCGCATACACGAAGACACTCATTTCAAAACTTAGCATCAAAAGAAGTCAACCAAGCTGTCTGCATT
>KN884413.1:5434-30918 GCA_000934455.1 Apostichopus parvimensis
AAAAGAACAGTGTTGTGTCTTTCAATATTAATAAAACTCTGTTGGAGAAGGGCTAGTTTTTGTCTCTTTATTTCTGTAATAATGGTTGAGTACCCCTGATAGACTGTGCGGTCTGTTCCTAACAGGTCATTTAGTTAACTGCACCTTGTTCCAACCACTTGAATGGCACACAGTACCCTCTTTTGCAAGAAATTTGCAGCTAGTTTTGATATCAAAAGAACAGTGTTTTGTCTTAGTATGTTAAAAAACTCTCTGTTGGAGAAGGGCTAGTTTTTGTTTCTTTATTTCTGTATTAATGGTTGAGTACCCCTGATAGAGTGTGCAGTCTGTTCCTAACAGGTCATTTAGTTAACTGCACCTTGTTCCAACCATTTGAATGGCATACAGTACCTTCTTTCGCAAGAAATTTGCAGCTAGTTTTGATATCAAAATAACGGTGTTGTGTCTTTGAGAAAACTCTGTTCGAGAAGGGCTAGTTTTTGTCTCTGTATTTCTGTATTAATGGTTGAGTACCCCTGATAGAATGTGCGGCCTGTTCCTAACAGGTTATTCAGTTAACTGGACTTTGTTCCAGTCACGTGTGGTGGCACACAGTACCTTCTTTTCCAAGAAATTGGTGGCTAGTTTTGATAGCAAAAGAACAGTGTTGTATCTTAGTGTATGAAGAAAAACTCTCTGTTGGAGAAGGGCTAGTTTTTGTCTCATTATTTCTGTAATAATGGATGAGTACCCCTGATAGAGTGTGCGGTCTGTTCCTAACAGGTCATTCAGTTAACTGGACCTTTTTCCAGCCACGTGTGGTCGCACACAGTAATTTTTTAGCAAAAAAATTGGTGGCTAGTTTTGATATGAAAAGAACGGTGTTGTGTCTTACTGTTTGAAGAAACTCTCTGTTGGAGAAGGGCTAGTTTTTGCCTCTCTATTTCTGTATTAATGGTTGAGTACCTCTGATAGAGTTTGCGATCTGTTCCTAACAGATTATTCAGTTAACTGGACCTTGTTCCATCCACTTGAATGGCACACAGTACCTTCTTTCGCAAGACATTTGTAGCTATAATTGTATGTTGATCATATTATGTTCATTATTTCTGATCATACTTGTCTATGGTGCTGACTGCGGTTCTAATGTCAGTTTAAAATTGCAATACTTCTAGCTACTTTTGACGACTGTTATTAGATCTCCCAGTTGTTAATTAACTGAAAATTTCACCTGTTCTGATGCTTCATTGCAAGTGAATTGGAACGACTGAACAAAATAAACTATGTAGAGAAGTAGTTGCCAAACCGATGAACCACCTTTTGATGTCTTGAAAAAGTGCACACATTTACAGCTGATCCACTCCAATTGCTGGAACAATATTGCTGGCATTTGATTTCCTGGAAGCAGACAATGGATGTAGATTTATCACACCCTAAAGTGTGAAAGAAGGAGAGGGGGCGGGGGTGTGGGGGGGGGAGTGAGTTGAAGGGTATCTCTCGGTAACTGAACTTCAAATGTTTGGTAGCTTAACCAACTTTTGGCCATCATTCAACGATACTCGGAGAGGCAGACCATTTGGTCTTAGACGTTTTATCTGACACTGAGACCTCTGCTTCTTTTCAACCAATGTCCTGGACACAAGATGGCAGGGTGTGATAAAGCTGATGCGTTGTCTGTTTCTAGAAAATAAAAACTCAGAAATTCGCGATAGCCAGTAAGGTTCAGGTAACAACCACACACAAGATGTTTGGTTCCCCATACATGTTCAGAGGAGGATGCCGTCGAGATGTTAGTTTGAACCATGCATGATACTACAGTAGTTCTAGCTCGCCCAATGGTGGTATTGCCAGTTAAAAGCAGATAAGTTTTTGCTGTTTTAACATTTCTTTTCTAGAAAATAAAAAAATGATAAATTCTCGATAGTCAGTAAGGTTCTGACAGTGGAATCTCTGTTGTTGTTTTGAAATTTTCACTCGGGTAATGGCACCACCACACAAGGTGTTCAGTTAAACCAAGAGATGTAACATTCTGATAATCAAATTTCTGTTGGTGTTTATGAATTTTCAATCGGGTAAGGGCGCATCAGCAAAAGGTGTTCAGTAAACCAAGAGATGTAACGTTCTGACATTCCAATTTCTGTTGGTGTGTTTGAATTTTCACTTTAGTAAGGGGATGAGCACCACCACATAAGTTGCTCAGTTAAACCAAGTGATGCTACATTCTGATAATCAAATTTTTGTCATTGTGTTTGAACTTTCAATCGGGTAAGGACACAGCAGCACAAGTTGTTCAGCTAAACCATCAAATGTTCTGACAATCATATATTGGAAGACGGGGATTTCCGGAAATAAATGGTGGCGCTATGTCACCATCAGCTCATGTCTTTAGCGGTGGCTCAAACATGGCTGCTGGTTCCCAGTCACAGCTGACTGCAGTATGAGAACAGTACAGTAACATTAGCTGTATGCAGTGTACAATACATGTATTGATGTGTGTTATGTAAAATATGAGAAAATACTGTGTTGGGGTAGGGCTAGTTTTTGTCTCTTTATTTCTGTATTAATGGTTGAGTACCCCTGATAGAGTGTGCGGTCTGTTCCTGACAGGTGATTCAGTTTATCGCACTTTGTTCCAGCAACTTGAATGGCACACAGTAACTTCTTTCGCAAGAAATTGGTAGCTAGTTTTGATATCAAAAGAACAGTGTTTTGTCTTAGTATGTTAAAAAACTCTCAGTTGGAGAAGGGCTAGTTTTTGTCTCTGTATTTCTGTATTAATGGTTGAGTACCCCTGATAGAGTGTGCGGTCTGTTCCTAACAGGTCATTCAGTTAACCGCACCTTGTTCCAGCCACCTGAGTGGCACATAGTACCCTCTTTTGCAAGAAATTGGTGGCTAGTTTTGATAGCAAAAGAACATTGTTGTGCCTTACTATATGAAAAAAACTCTCTGTTGGAGAAGGGCTAGTTTTTGTCTCTGTATTTCTGTATTAATGGTTGAGTACCCCTGATAGAGTGTGCGGTCTGTTCCTGACAGGTCATTCAGTTAACCGCACCTTGTTCCATCCACTTGAATGGCACACAGTACCTTCTTCCGCAAGAAATTGGTGGCTAGTTTTTATAGCAAAAGAACAGTGTTGTGTGTTACTGTATGAAGAAAACTCTCTGTTGGAGAAGGGCTAGTTTTTGTCTCTTTATTTCTGTATTAATGGTTGAGTACCCCTGATAGAGTGTGCGGTCTGTTCCTGACAGGTGATTCAGTTTACCGCACTTTGTTCCAGCAACTTGAATGGCACACAGTAACTTCTTTCGCAAGAAATTGGTATCTAGTTTTGATATCAAAAGAACAGTGTTTTGTCTTAGTATGTTAAAAAACTCTCAGTTGGAGAAGGGCTAGTTTTTGTCTCTGTATTTCTGTATCAATGGTTGAGTACCCGTGATAGAGTGTGCGGCCTGTTCCTAACAGGTCATTCAGTTAATCGCACCTTGTTCCAACCACCTGAGTGGCACACAGTACCCTCTTTTGCAAGAAATTGGTGGCTAGTTTTGATATGAAGAGAACAGTGTTGTGTCTTACTATATTAAAAAAACTCTCTGTTTGAGAAGGGCTAGTTTTTGTCTCTGTATTTCTGTATTAATGGTTGAGTACCCCTGATAGAGTGTGCGGTCTGTTCCTAACAGGTCATTCAGTTAAGCGCACCTTGTTCCAGCCACCTGAGTGGCACACAGTACCCTCTTTTGCAAGAAATTGGTGGCAAGTTTTGATAGCAAAAGAACATTGTTTTGCCTTACTATATGAAAAAAACTCTCTGTTGGAGAAGGGCTAGTTTTTTGTCTCTGTATTTCTGTATTAATGGTTGAGTACCCCTGATAGAGTGTGCGGCCTGTTCCTAACAGGTCATTCAGTTAACCGCACCTTGTTCCAGCCACCTGAGTGGCACACAGTACCCTCTTTTGCAAGAAATTGGTGGCTAGTTTTGATATGAAAAGAACAGTGTTGTGTCTTACTATATTAAAAAAACTCTCTGTTTGAGAAGGGCTAGTTTTTGTCTCTTATTTCTGTATTAATGGTTGAGTACCCCTGATAGACTGTGCGGTCTGTTCCTAACAGGTCATTCAGTTAACTGCACCTTGTTCCATCCACTTGAATGGCACACAGTTCCTTTTTGCGAAAGAAATTTGTAGCTCGTTTTGATATGAAAAGAAGAGTGTTGTGTCTTACTTTATGAAGAAAAACTCCTGTTGGAGAAGGGCTAGATTTTGTCTCTGTATTTCTGTATTAATGGTTGAGTACCCCTATTAGAGTGTGCGGTCTGTTCCTAACAGGTCATTCAGTTAACTGCACCTTGTTCCATCCACTTGCATGGCACACAATACCCTCTTTCGCAAGAAATTGGTGGCTAGTTTTGATAGCAAAAGATCAGTTTTGTGACTTATTATACTAAACATACCCTCTGTTTGACACAGGCTAGTTTTTATTCTCTTTTTTGTGCATTTTTAATTGTCTGTTGATCATATTATGTTCATACTTGTCTATGGTGCTGTGGGAAAGAATTGGAGGGGTAGGGGGGGGGGAGGGGAAGTGAGGAGGGAGTAGAGAGGGTATCTGTCAGTAACTGAACTTCAAATGTTTGGCAGCCAAACCAATTTTTGGCCATCATTCAACGATACCCAGAGAGGGAGACCATTTGATCTTAGACGTTTTATCTGACACTGAGACCTCTGCTACTTTTCAACCAATGTCCTGGACACAAGATAAACTGGCAGGGTGTGATAAAGCTGATGCGTTGTCTGTCTCTAGAAAATAAAAACTCCGAAATTCCCGATAGTCAGTAAGGCTCTGCGAAACACAAGGTGTTCAGATAAACCAAGAGATGTAAGGTTTTGACAGTCCAATTTCTCTTGGTGTTACGGTGTATTGGAATTCTAAAACAGGTAAGGGCACAACCACACACAAGATGTTTGGTTCCCCATACATGCTCAGAGGAGGATGCTGTCGAGATGTTAGTTTGAACCATGCATGATACTAGTTCTAGCTCGCCCATTGATGGTATTGCCGGTTGAAAGCAGATAAGTTTCTGCTGTTTTAACATTTGTTTTCTTGGTATATAACGTGTGTCGCTTGGGAACTAGTCTTTCAAGTTTGTTCCCTAGACTTCTGTAATCCAAATATATTCACACTTTTGTATTTTATTTTATAAAATAATCTTTGGTATCGGTGGTGTCATTAGTTGAAACTACTTTATGTGGATGAACCCGACAGACATTTTATTAGGAAATTCCGGATATTCATCGTGTGGGACCGTTACCAAAGGAATACAGCTTTTTTGAGTATATATACCAGGTTTCGACTGTTGGGACTTGGTCCTTGTTGGCCAAGTATGAAGTATCTAGGCTTAGTTTCTGAAGAAACTGAAAGTATGAATGTTAGTTTGGATCTTAGATCAAGCTAGATTGATTGGTTTCTGCCCTCTTGCTTAAATTTATGCAAAGCTTCGTCAGTGGGAATCTTATTTTTGGTAGGCTAGAGTTATTGACAGTTACTTTGGGTATATTTGTACTTGATGATCACGTTTCCTTACTTTCAAAGAGGGTGGATGAGAAGGGGGAAGGCGGGAGGGGGGGGGGGAAGAGTTTAATATATTCAACATTTCATGTAAATTCTTGAGAACTGAATTATTCTTCAAATTTGTGTTTGAGATAAATTTGAGCTGTTTTAAAAAATAAAAATGATCAGTTGACTAATAACAAATGACTGGAAAGATGATTGCAGTACAGTCAATGTTCATGTGCCATTGGTTGAGCATTTGAAGTTTTCATTCTAATGCTGTAGTAGTTGTACATGTAGTCAATGGTGGCAGCTATCAATATTAGTTGTAAACATGTCTTTCAGCATGACCTTCACATCAGAGGCTACTAAGAAGTGACTCATAGATAGGGGGACGGGGATCCCCGGAAATAAATGGTGGCGCTATATCACCATCAGTTAATGCCTTAGCACTGGCTCAAACATGGCCACTGGTTTCTAGTACTGTAACAGCTTACTGCAGTATGAGAACAGTACATTAACATTAGCTGTATACAGTGTACAGTACACATGTTGTGTGTAATGTAAAATATGAAAATAGTGTGTTGGGGTAGGGCTAATTTTTTTGCCCTGTTTTTCTGTATTAATGGATGAGTACCCCTGATAGAGTGTGCGGTCTGTTCCTAACAGGTCATTTAGTTAACTGCACCTTGTTCCATCCACTTGAGTGGCACACAGTCCCTTCTTCGCAAGAAATTTGTGGCTAGTTTTGATATCAAAATAACGGTGTTGTGTCTTTGAGAAAACTCTGTTGGAGAAGGGCTAGTTTTTGTCTCTTTATTTCTGTATTAATGGCTGAGTACCCCTGATAGAATGTGCGGCCTGTTCCTAACAGGTCATTTAGTTAACTGCACCTTGTTCCATCCACTTGAGTTGCACACAGTCCCTTCTTTCGCGAGAATTTTGTGGCTAGTTTTGATATCAAAAGAATGGTGTTTTGGTTTTAAGAAAATTCTCTGTTGGAGAAGGGCTAGTTTTTGTCTCTTAATTTCTGTATTAATGGTTGAGTACCCCTGATAGAGTGTGCGGTCTGTTCCTTACTGGTCATTCAGTTAACCGCACCTTGTTCCCTCCCTGTGAGTGGCACACAGTACTTTCTTATGTATGAAATTTATGGTTAGTATGAAAAGAACAGTGCTGTGTCTTTATTAAAGAAAACCCTCTGTTGGAGAAGGGCTAGTTTTTGTCTCTTTATTTCTGAATTAATGGTTGAGTACTCCTGATAGAGTGTGCGGCCTGTTCCTAACAGGTCATTCAGTTAACTGGACCTTGTTCCATCCGCTTGAGTGGCACACAGTCCCTTCTTTTGCAAGAAATCTGTGGCTAGTTTTGATATGAAAGAACAGTGTTGTGTCTTTAAGAAAACTGTTGGAGAAGTGCTAGTTTTTGTCTCTTTTTTTTCTATATTAATGGTTGAGTACCCCTGATAGAGTGTGCGGTCTGTTCCTTACTGGTCATTCAGTTAACCGCACCTTGTTCCCTCCCTGTGAGTGGCACACAGTACTTTCTTATGTATGAAATTTATGGTTAGTATGAAAAGAACAGTGCTGTGTCTTTATTAAAGACAACCCTCTGTTGGAGAAGGGCTAGTTTTTGTCTCTTTATTTCTGTATTAATGGTTGAGTACTCCTGATAGAGTGTGCGGTCTCTTCCTTACTGGTCATTCAGTTGACAGCATCTTATTTCATCCATTTGAGTGGTATAGTACTCAGTTTTTTTTCGCAAGAAATTTGTGGCTAGTTTGAAAAGAACAGTGCTGTGTCTTTAAGAAAATCCTCTGTTGGAGATGGGCAAGTTTTTTGCTTTTATTCCTGTATTTATGATTGAGTACTCCTGATAGAGTGTGCGGTTTGTTTCTAAGAGGTCATTTAGTTAACCACACCCTTGTTCCAGCCACATGAGGGTTACAAAAACCCTAGTACACACACTCACAACTACTGTAGGCCTATGCAAAATATACTCAAACCTTGCATGACAGAACCTACATCTTTCTTTCTATTTAAAACAACCACAACTTCTTCTTCTTGAAAGAACCAAAATTTCCTCCAATCATACAGATTGAGACTTTATAGTAGATCATAAACATGTTGTCCGAGGAGCGCACGGTCTTCATCGTATAAATGTTCTATGCATCTTAAATAAAAATGGATGCCCCTGGTAACCACCGATGGTAACCACCGCCGGATCGACATGCCGCCTCTGGTTGAGAAAGAGTAAACGCTGAGAACCCTAGACAGAAATGGAGTGAAAGTCGGAAGTGTTTTGTTTGATTCTCACTTGCAAGTCTCTGCTCTCTATCCACACGTGATACTGTTCTTGATAATACTGTACATCCTGACAAGAAATGGCAGGCGTCGATCCAAACCAAGGTCCGCAGCAACCATGTATCATTTTTTCTTCAAAAACATGCTACTGTACCAATTAGCAACTAGCAGTTTTGGTATTAAACAAATGTTAATATCCTGATACTTGCAACTTTGATAAATGTCATATATGTAAACTTAGTCTGCCAGTTGTCATCAGTTGTAGTTCATAGTCAAGACTTAATTGTAAAGCATTTAGTATGATCTGTGACAGTTTCCTCGTCTATCTATGTCTGAAAGTTTAAGTCTGAAAGTTTATACTCAAAGAGCTACTGCTGATACTGTGTCGTTAATTCTGGCGAAATAGTTCTTTGTTACAGTAAATTCACACATGCAGCGGTACCAGAGTGTGTCGCACGAACAAAGACTTCTCATTGCAATGTCGGCTGGCCCATTTTCTTGAAGGATCAGCAAACCTTACGTTCATTGCATCCTCTGGTGGTAAAAGGATATTAAATGCTTTGTTAATGTCATCTCATTTTGATAAGCCACAGTACCAGTAGGTTAATTTCCCTGCCACGAGTACAGTAAGTCTGTACCCCACTGCGGTATGTCCATTAGACATGAAGAGTTCTTCTCCAGCAGCTTGAGATAACTTGCGGCAGATACAGGCAATTACGACAGTAAGTGGTCTTATTACAGTAGATATATACTCAACACGGCGACCCTTTCGCCACAATGAATCATTGGCAATTAGAATATTGCCAAAACACAGCGTATCAAATTATAGTCGGTCATTTCCATTTGAGGTCTTCCAAGAGAGGGAAATAAGAAAAGGTTTGGTCTGCTGTGGTGGACGTAATATAATATTAGCGAGATCATCGCCATGTGTTTATTGAAGTGGACAAACTGGTAATGGAGTTGGTTGGAGCTCTCTCAAATGGATGACTCAAGCAGTTTTGGAGCTGAAAGTTGTAATTGAACTCTCCTGCTGTACGTAGGAAATGAATGAAAAGCTGTCATTGACTGATATTAGTTTTATCTTGTTTTGGGTGGTTGTGAAAAAGCATGACCTGATAGAAAGAGATTGTGATGAAAAAGGCCTTTAAATCTTCAAGGGTTTGGGATTTGCATCGTTTAATAACTGGTCTTTTCCAGACAGAGAAGGTCATCTCTGAACCTGTTTTCTTGTTGATATGACTTGATATCAGTTGAAAGACATCTACTTCCCAAGTACAGTAAGAGGATGGAGACTTTGAAGTGTACAAAGTGTCTACAGCGTAAGGCTTCATCTTGTAGAGTAATCACTATGTAGTGAAATCACTTGTAGAGAATTCGTATTGTAGAAAAATCTCTTTGCAGTGAAATAACTACTGTATGTAGAGAAGTCACTAGTAGAGAAATTATTTGTAGAGAAATCACTTTGTAGAGAAATCCCTTTGTAGAGAAATGACTTTGTAGAGAAATGACTTTGTAGAGAAATCACTTTGTAGAGAAGTCACTATATAGAGAAATCACTTTGTAGAGAAATCACTTTCACTTTGTAGAGAAATCACTTTGTAGAGAAATCACTATGTAGAGAATTCACTTTGAAGAAAAATCACATTGTGGAGAAATCACTTTGTAATGAAATCACTTTGTAGAGAAATCACTTTGTAGAGAAATCACTTTGTAATGAAATCACTTTGTTGTAGAGAAATCACTTTGTAGAGAAATCACTTTGTAGAGAAGTCATTTTGTAGAGAAAACACTATGTAGAGAAATCACTTTGTAGTGTAATCACTTTTGTAGAGAAATTTCTTCAAATATTACATGCATTCCAGTTGGTTACTTGGGGTATACGGTATAATTTATATATCAGTACAACATATCACATCTCCATGTCAGAGAGACTAGACAACAGTGATGGCTGCAAGTTGCAGCAAAATTTTCTCTACGGCAATAATAAAGGCTTATTAACTGTCCTTGGTTTTCATCTAAAAATGGTTTGTCAGTGCTACAGTAGCTTGTCACACATTCTCAACATATACCTGTACCTTTCTTCTCTTTTACATAGCATTTAATTAGAATTCATCAGTGCTGAATTAATTGAAAGTCTAATCCCTGTATATATACACTACTATATTCTGTCATCAGTATACAGTAGTTAGGGGAAATGTCTCTCTATAACAGTTGATGAAATATATGCGTATACCACTTTATAACTGCTAATTTGCATAGCGCAATATCCTTTCTTCACAAAGTAGTCATAAATTATTCAATTAAATCGACTGGTAAATTAATTTTGTAGAGATGTCAGCAGAATATCCTGCCTGAAGCCACCCAAGCTGAAATTAAAATGAATATTTGGTCTCCGCTTGGAGAAACACTCAAGTAAATCCGTGTCGAAACAGTTGGACGATTTCTGCCAGGTACTGAATATCTTTTTAAGGCCGACAACATTAGGAGAAACTTGTCGGGATTAACACTGGAACAGGGAGTGCCAAGAAGACTTTCATTTCCTTCAGGCATTTGGTAGTGATTGTTCTTAATTGAGTTATTTTCCCATTGGTGGTGACGGAAGAGCAAATGACTCATTGCAGAGAGAATCAGCGATTTCTTGATTGTCTGCTGAGGACTTTGCGATTGGGGACTCGATTAATCGATTAATAGTGCGATATGTCGTGTGCCAGTCGCCCACTAGCCAAGCCATAGTAACTCTGTGTTTATTGAAGAATAATATGTAAAAAGAAAGGTGCCGTTGTGAAAAAGCGATGGACACTTCTGGATATTTGGTGTATTTGTTTGGCGTTATGTAACTGTCAACACCAACGAAGCAATCCTCATTGAGTGAGTGTAGTTTAATAACTGTAGAATTATGACAGCTTTATTGGCCTAAAGATTGTCGTTAGGCTGTTAAAAGAGACAAATAAAATACTGTAGCTCATTGAAGTTATTTAGAAAGTCAGAAATCTGGAAATGATCTATAAATTCAGGAATATTTGCAGGGTTTTGAAGATTGCATGGACAACTGACATCCAGAAATGACTTGAGACTTGAAATGCTATGGTCTGTTTGCCGTTTTTTATTTTTTAATTTGTGAGAAATATTTCCCGTTCATTTCTGTTTCTTTTCTTCTTTTATCTGACAGATTAAACTTGTACAGCAGGTAGAAGGTTTACCAGACACTGAAGCATGGATTGCCTCTTGTTTATTGATGCCAAGGTCGTTGGGTCAGTCAGGTCAAAGCAGGAAACAAAACTGTTGGCTTAAAGTCAGGATGATCATCCAACATGAAGTTATACGTGAACAGATCATATGGGCTTCTGTCTTCCCCAGGCATAGCAAATTAGGACCAACCAGAATCCCCGGCCCTATGCCTGGTGACGGTGACCTTCTCTTGCGCATGGCAAGACTGGAGCTACAGTGTGTACAAGGTGCATGATGGTGAGCTGGTTTTACTTTTATTAAAATTACAAAATTACAACTACAGTAGGTGGGTGTTAGTTTTCAGATGAAAATCCCTTGTCCTCTTGGGTTTGCCTGATGAAAAGTTTTGGTGTGTAAAAAGGGTGGACGTTCGGTTCTTCTGTGACATGTGCGAGCAACTTGAAAATGAGTAGAAAAGAAGGGGAGGGCGTGTGCTTGTGTGTGCAGTTGGGGATGGGTTGATTTATGTTTTATATAGAATGAAAGATCCTGTGTAAAGGGTTCTTTCCTTGGAGTGAGTTTACAAACTCATTCCTATTCTGATATACAGTACCGCCAATAAGTAACTTGGTAAACCGCGCTCTTTTTTTGCGCTCAGTGCATTTAACCGCGCTCTATCTTTTGTTAAAACCCGCATTTATATGCGGGTAATTGCGGGGAACTGTTTATCAGAGCGCAGATTCCGTCGGAAGGCTTCCCTGATTCTATTCATGCCCGCTAGAAGTGTGAAGTTCATTGTCAGACGGTCAATGGCTGTAATCCTCCTTAATTCCTTCCAATCCGGTAACAAAAGAATATCGATAGTCGCTGGTAGAAGGAAGACCAAAGGTTTATACTCGGTGTTAAGCATGTATCTTAAACTGTTTAAATTCAACATACAATACAAATGTCCGCGCAAAAATATGTGCGCAAAATAGTTGACCATTAAAACCCCCAAAAAAGGAATTCACATTTTACCTGTACGAGGAAAATCATTGGTACAGCAACCTGTCGTCTGATGATTTGCATGCTACAGTACTGTATAGCATTCTTACAATGTGCGTGAAACACTTGTTCTTAGTTAAACTTGGCAACTCGCCAAGAAACGATTGTCAGTGGAACGTCTATACATAGCGAAACAGCGAACAATATCCAATTCACCGAGTCTTGTCTCGTATTCGTAAGCCTATGAACAGTACTCTATAAATCAGTGCAACGTTTCCTAGCCTACAGTAATGTGCCTAAAGTCCACACAAAACACGAGGCCTGATGTTACTACTAAAAATGATATGTTACCCCGAATTTCCCGAAAGGATAAAATCTCGTTTAAAACAAGTTTTACTCGCGCAGCACAGTACCATTCATAATTTGCATATTACACCAATTTTACACTCGGCGTCCAGATGGCGGGAAAATGTAACATCATGTTCAATTTGTTGTGTCGTTCCCAGGGTGCGATGAACTTGTTGTCAAGTTCGAATGTCGATGACCTACTTATGTTCTGTTACCAATGTCAGTGGGAATTATGTGTGTAAAAACTCGTGTTTTTCCACGTGTCATATATACATAGAAGTTTTAAATAAGAGGAGCGAATTTCGGGGAGGCTCGTTGATTGTGAGTAAGCACTTATTTAAGCATCAGTATTTGTGAAAAATATCGTAAGGTTTTTCAGATATTCTCTTTGAATGTCTCCTCCATATATCTCTCTTTCTCCGTGCACTCAAAGCTCGACATTTACGCTAATTCTGTTAGGGGGAAATTATCGTAAATATCGAAATATCGTGATAACTTTTGAACTATTTATCGTGACGGTAAAAAGCAAATATCGCCCAGCACTACCTCCACACTATGAATAGCGTTGTATCGATCGGTTCACTCCCATTGTGTCGGTGGTGAATAGCGAGCGTGGGGAATTTGCGTTCCTTTATTTGGAGTGCGGGGAAAGTAGCGTTCCTTTATTTGGAGCGAGGTTAATTGCAGTTAAGCTGCGTTTTGCGCTGATTCGCGCTAATCTTTACCAAGTTACTTATTGGCGGTACTGTACCTCATCTGTTATTTTACCAAGAAATAAAGTGTGGAAAAAGCTAGTCAGAAGAAAAATGTATTTTAACAGAACCCTTTTAAAGCGTTACGCCTAATGACACACTAATCTACACTTGTTACCCTTCTATATCTAGGGTGAACTTTGGGCCGTGATCCTTGCACACATGTTTCAAACGGAAATATTAAAAGGAACAAATATTAGGACTGTGTTCCATATGGTGGTAGAACTCATGTGATAATTTGTTCGGCATGTGATATGATGAAACACCTTGGCCTAACTTGGTTTCTGTATGTTACGATCTCTTTGGCAGTCAATTACGCCTTCTGTCCTTCCAATTCTGAGAACCAGACGATGATTGACTGAGGATTCCGAGATGCGGAGTGAATCTAGGGATGATGATAAATCTAAATCCAGAAGAGGATGGATATTAGAGGCTGTGAAACTCTTCTGAGACGGTATGCCACACTTTTGTGTCCTACGATTGAATGCTGAATGGGGCTTCGGAGCCTTTCAACAGAGAGTACTGTCATAACAGTTGTACCTGTGTTACATTTCGTATGGATTCTATATCAATATTCTTCTTGGAAACTTTATAAAAACCACATTTGTTGATGAATTTTTAAAGTATCGTGACATAACAACCCTGTGTATAGAAATAGTTTTAATCCACCTGCTCAAATTTATGCATGGTTTTCATTAGAGTCGGATCGTTTAATGCCAGAAGAGAAAGAAGCTAAACAGGCTCAGCGTTATTTTTTTTTACTTTTAGTTTTACACTTACTTGAGCTTTAAGCGATAAAAACAAATTAATAACTTCCAGTATTGGTCAAATCCTTTGATAATATTGAATGAATTATCACTAGTGATGTATAAACCATATAATGAATAAGTCAGATAACGGTGCAAGATTGATAATTAGATTGTCTTTCCTTGATAATTGACATCGTTACGATAATTAGTTGTTTGTGATTGAAAATTGATTACTTCCTTAGTATCCCAAAACGGTGAACAGTGTATGAATAAACGGCAGTCTTTTTTTTTTTTTACAAAGTCAGTTATCCTCTTTTTTTTTTGCTTTTTTTTTCAGAACAAGGAGGGAAATCTTGAATAAAATATTATCGAAGCGACACGCCCAGAAATGAGTTTGGGGTCCATGGCATTGGAAACGAACACTGGTAAATGCATCCAAGAGGTTCTATGATGAGTTTCTTTTCACAATTTGTATGTACAGAGGAATTCTGTGTCTCTCATATGCTTGAGGATTCCACTATTACAAATTAAGCATTCTTGCATATATTAAAATGTGTCATTTCCTTTGGAAGTTTGCAGGGTAACACCAAAACTTGCTCTTCATTCATGCTTTGTTATTGTATGTATGTATGTATTTTAGATCCTCCTGCACGCAGGAACTCACGAAGAAGCCTCATTGGCTTATCAAAGCCGCAAGCTGACCGAAGTCAGTCTCTTACATTCATATTTAACGGCCATGATTATGAATTGTTAATTGTCAACAAATCTGTAACTGGACGACATACATTAATCTGGGAGTGACTCGAACCGGGGACCTTATGATTGAAGGGGACCTTATGATGACAGGGACCTTATGATTGTTATTGGTCAAGTAATGCATCATTTTGCTAGGTGATGGGAGATGATTAATTTCCTTTGCTCTTTGATCCACCCTCTAATTTGAATCCCCTGGGAATCATTACATTTTAAACCGAAATTGTTAATGTTGGTATCGAGAGTGGCACAAATTTTACTGTCTTCAAAATGAGTTATTCTCGTTTTCTCTCCTTTTCAGAAAAAAGAAAAAAGGTTGATATTAGAAAGAGGTGACAGGATCTCCAAGCGCAAGGATGAGATGTACTTCATGAACGTGCAAATGACGAAACTGCAAATGCTTCCTACATATGTAGGTACAGAGTAACTGTGTTGTCTCCTATATATTTGAGGATTGGTCTATTCCAACTTAAGCCTCATTCTAGCATATTTAAAACATTTTAATTACATTTGGAAGTGTGCCAAAGTTGGGAGTGGGAAGGGTAGGCAAGGGGGGGGGGGAGTAGGGGAAGGGAGAGAGAGAGATTGGAGGTATAAGGAGTACATTGTATGCCATCGTATTTGGTGTTGTGTTACTTCACATGTGTAAACGAAAGACTAACATATCTGGTATTGCATTTTACCACAACGCGACGACACAAAATGAGTAAGGTACTTAGCACTGAAATGGAATACGTATCAGCAGTTTTTGTGCAAAGTATGATGTCATATTTATTATTTTGACGGAAAGCCAAATTTGTAAACTTCAAAACTGCCATGCTAAATCTGAGCCCTAAATTTATCTCTGAGGGACTGATCTTATCACAATAACAAAGTCTTTTAACTCCCGTCTGTTTTGAGACGGCCAAGGTACGTAGGTGGTATAATAAACATCTGTATTGAGATCTTGAAAAAAGGGAAGGGAATGTTTCTTTTGCCTGCAATATTTTAGGGCATTGTAATCAAACATAACCGGCCTCAGTTAGAAAAATTCAGGTTTTATGAGTTTGCTACCTAAAGTTATATAAAGTCACTCAATTACATGGTCAAGTGGAAGTTTAACATTGTGAAATTTCTTTGACTCTTATACTCAACTCAAGACATTTTTTATCTGTAACGGTAAAACTTTATCGACATATTTACTCGACTCTTCTGCAATCGATGCTTTAATATTGACCTACAACACAAATTCAAAGTCTCCATACTAGAGGATGAACTGTGTTTTGGTACTTATTTACTCAAATAAGTAATGTAAGGGTCGTTATTCCTTTATTCAGATGTGTTCCAAACTTGGCAATGTCTTAAATTCCCTCCTTCCTGCTGCGGTCCCTATTCAGCATCTTCACTGGGTTCTTTGGTGCCTTTAGATCATTCTGTTATGACCTAGGAGTGAAATAATAATCACTTTGATCAGATAAATTTTTCTGTCTAGCGTACAGGCTTGTATGTTTGTGGTCGTTTTCTTGCATTGGCCTGAATCCCTTGGGGTAATACTTCCGTCAAAATGGTACCAATGCGTCTCGTAGAATGTCTATAGAAAAACTCTCGACGCATGATTCCATCGAAGATAATCAATATTAGTGGCCCCTCTCTTTCATATACCTGCCCAAACATGCAACTTGTAAGGATGTTTGGGTCTCCCGTTCACATTTCAGTCTAAAGGAAACTCTCGCGTGACTGTCTAATTCAGTAGTGCACTCGTCGTTAAAAACGACGTTGTGGTAGGACACCTTCTGGAGGGCTAGCTCTCGAACATGAATGAGACGCTTTACTTGGTTGGCATGTCTGATGCATGGTGCATTTTTAGTCTATTCACAAATCCAGCCAAGTTCAGCCTGCTTCTATTTCTTGGACCGTAGAAGTGCATATATCGGACCCGGTTCTTTGACAAAGTTCTTTTCTTAAGTCGGTTGAAGTTGGCTCCTCATTTTCCTTCAATAGTGCAGGAATAATTTCACCGCACTGGGCCGTCATCTTCTTTCTTCTTCCACCTCTTTTCCTGTTACGTACGTTGCCTCTAGCTTGAAACCTGGTGATGATGTTTGTGACGGAGTTTCTGGATATAACATATATATGACATATATATATAACATAGATATAACATATATCCATTTTCTGGATATTACAGTGCCAGCATCTCTTTGCTCTTTCCATACAGCATAGGGACGTTTCTTCTGCAGTATCACAGCTCTTACTACTTTTAACCGAATCGTTGGTGAAATTAAACAACTTGGCATCTTCAACGTTTTAAGTTCTCTTGGGCGTTACCTACGAGAGAGTGATTCTCTTGACTGGGACACTCTTAAGTCTTAACACCATTATTCACCAGACTCCAACCGCGTCCGCACATCACCACAACAACCTTTCAAAAATCTTACATAAATCTATTGAATTAAAAATTGATCACTTCAAACAGGTTGTTCACCTAGCTTCTATGCGCTTTATTCGCTGATTTCAGAATTTTTTCTCAATCTCTGACAATTACCCTTAACTTGGCCATTTTTTCGTTTTGTTTGTTTGTGTGGGTAACCGAGCCGGCATGCTGTATGTATTATGCAACGTCTGGTATTTAAGATTACTTCTTTGGAAAACCTTGAACATTTCAAGAGCAAGATCATGTTTTCTGAACTAGGTATTTTAAAGCAAATATATGTACTGTACATGGGGGAGGAAACTTAGGCTATTCTGGCATAATCTAAGGAAAGAGTTACAGTTGGTGCAGAAAAGTAAAGTATGTGTTGAACTTGACAACCTCCAGTCTGTCTAAAAATATGCTCTGCATATTTTTTAAGTTAAAAAAATAAGGAGGATATGGACTGTGCGGGGGATAGACAATATTTTCAAATTAAGTTGCGATTCACCAGCGAGGTGATTTGGAATCATTTTGACACCCGGTAGATAAACCCAAGGTGTGCATCCCTGTGTCACTGAATACCAGTGAAAAGTTACGATATGAAACAAACGAACCAAATATCAAAAGCAATGAAAGACAATTTCGAGGAACACTTATTTCTTTATTTTCTTAATGACCAGTTATCACTATGTATACTCACTTACACTTTCATAGTTCGTTACTATGAAATAAAGTTAATCTTGTTGTCTAAAACATGAACCAATGACTCTAGAGCTCAGGAAACTAACCCAATTTTGTTAAACAAAACTTGCTAGTTATCAAAAAAAACTATGAATAATTACTCATTCTTTGATAAATAAAGGAAATACCCGTATCTGAGAGTTTGTTTAACTACAAAACGCACCCACTCCCCCATTTGCCATCCATAATCAACGTTATTTCTTTATTTTCTTAATGACCTTCCTTTAAGTAAGGCTCGTCCACGTTTAATGCAGTCCAATTCCTCCTTATAAGCATCTTGTTGGACGGAACGGAGGGCGGTAATTTCTAGCTTGTGAAAATTCATCAACTCCTCAGGAGGTGTGGGAGCATTTCCAAGTTCCTTTACCAGGCTTACCAGGAATCTTCTTGAAAGACTTGGCTATCCGCAAAAGTTTGCCGACAGCGTTAAGTAAGCCTCTCCAATTTGAAAAACGTTCAAAGCGATGAGCACCTAAAACAATTGAGACCCTTAAACAATATTTGAAGTTATTGTGAGCATGGTAGTGACGGCAGGTCGAACTTCAGAATCTGCTTCAGGTTGCACAAGGTCATAGTTGTTCCCTTCGAGCAGTTCTGGGCGGGACAGAAACTCCGGGCCTGTAAACCACATACTGTCTTGAAGCTCATGTGCTGCAATGGATCTAGAGGCCAAGTTTGCAGGATTTTGCTTAGTAGCAACACTACCAGACGATTCCATGTTTACGTATCAAACCGAGTAAATCGCATCAGACAGTCAACACGTCCAGATCAGTGTAGCAACCACTGATCTGGACGTGTTGACTGTCTGATGCGAGTAACCCGCGCGCAAACCAAAACAGAGAAACGCCTAGAAAGGATCCAAAGCCAAACAAACACCACCGAAAAGTCTGCGAAAAACCCGACACCACCTAGCCAAAAACCAATTTCATCCTTGATGTACTCATACAACTCCACTGCCAAAAATGCAGCGCATAACTCTAGTCGGGGAATTGTGTGGGCTGGTTTTGGTGCTAATTTCGCTTTTCCCAACAAGAATACGACTCGACAATTTCCTTCTTCGTTGACAACTCTGATGTACGCCACTGCTCCAATGGCAACTGTAGAAGCATCAGAAAAGATACACAATTCCTTCTTTTGAGTCAACGACAATGACAATTGGATGACACACCGGGGAACATGCACATCTTCTAACAACTTCAAGGATTCCTTCCACTTAATCCATTCAACTTCTCTTTCAAAAAAGAGAGGTTCGTCCCAGTCGTTGATCTCAGAACTAAGGTGGTTCTTGGGAAAGGATGATTGGTATAGCTCGGAAGATACTCAATGCAATGCTATTGCAGTCTAAACACACCCGTCTCACCCATGAGATTTTGTTCACTCATTCACCAACATTTACTCAAATTAAACTGCTGGCAAACGTCCATGATCTTGTCACTGTTTATCTTTGTTTTGCGGTTTAAGGGGAAATGGTTGTCTGGCTGTATAGCGCCCTCAGTTTTTAGCGCGAGGACAGCACACTGTTCCAAAATGTTATTCCACGCTTCGAAATACCCTCCCAAACATGAACTTTCACTTGGTTTATTGTTTTCTGCGATTGCCGGCAGCATAGATGCACTTGTCTCAGCCATCTTTTGGCTTCCAAGAAAACATCTTGGCGCGGCTTTTCATTATGATGCTCAATTCATCAGTGAAAATAACATTGTCAAATGATTCATTTGTGCGAACACATCTTTTTACAAAAGCAAATCGGCTAGCCTGGTTTTGTTGGCGAATAAGCTGACAATATTTTGCTCTTGTTTTGACCCAACTAAGTTTCTCTCAACCTCTTCAAAAATGAGCAAGAAAAGTTTGAACAGTTTTATCAGATGCAAGTGTTTTAAGGTCAAATGAGGTCAATTCATCATTTGCATTGACTGCTTCATCAATAATGTTCATATGTACAATTGAATACTTTGGCTTTCTTCCACGTCCTGCAAAATCCTCCAGCTTTTTGATTGTCTTTTACTTTTTAATAATATACTTACAGATGAAAGAGAAATTTAAATTCCCACATCTACGAGAAGTTTATGTATTTGATTGGTTGACAAGGAATGTTTAGGGCATAAACAAAAATTCTGGCACGAACAGTCATGTCAATCTTACCCATTTCTACTCTAATCGGTATTCAAAAGCAAAAATAAAGCAGCAAATTATCCCAAGGAAAGAAAATTCAGCAAAATATCAATAAAAGTTTAAACACTGTCTCAATCTCACCACATTCTCACAGTGAAATGTAAACTGCAATGTGTAACTGTAGGCCTAAAATTTAAAACAATTCCAAATGCATAAATAAAATTAAAAATTAAAAAAAAAGTATTAATTCCAAAGCAAAATTAAAACCCAAGTCAGGATTTGTTAATTAACAAATTTATTCTGTAGCACATATAATATTTCAACAGTAGGCTAGTATTAATTGCAAAAAAACAAATTGTTACTGTCCTACTAGGCCCACTGAGTATAGGCTAAGCAAGTTGGGTTCATAACTAACGAGTCTGGTTTGTATGTCCCTGCCGTTAGTCGTTGTGTGAGGAAGTTTTCGGTCACCTTTGTCACTTGGGACCCAGTGTCTATAAGGCAAGCAGTAAGGATGCCATCTATCAATAGTTAAATAGTCCCCTACAAATTTAGTTCTTATGTCCTGTTTTGATTTCCTTTGTTCTAAGGAGCCTTTCGTTTCGTTTCATTTCATTTTCATTTCATTTATTGAAACCAGTATAAATATAGCATATTTATAAAAAGGAGTACACATGTCAAACTAAAAAAAAAATAAAATAACTATGAAAGCCATGATAGATAAGATGTTTAAATGATTGCACAACAAGAAAGCGTTAAAACTGTACATTACTAGAACTAGGTGAAACAATTAGTAAAATTAAATGAAAGGTTCTAAATTATCAAATTGAATGTATATTGCAGCACGGTAGATGAAAGAGTTCTTATAAAGTTGAATTCTATATTTTGGCAAGATATGAGGGTTCCTAAGATTCCTGGTAGCTTTCACCAACATACAATTAAGTGGCTCATGTAGTGGGTGATCTTTGTCATCTCTAATTTTATTTGTCATCCTTACAAATTCATTCTTTGCAGCTGTGTTTACTTGATCCTTCAGTGATAGCTGGCTTACATTCAACACATCTGGCTGGCTTACATGACAACACATCCGCCGTTTGGCTCGCAGCAGTGGATTCCATTAGTTTAATTGATTCTGTGTTGGTTGGGATTCCTGTTGTCCACTAGTAGTAGCAGCTTTTTTCCGGCACACCCTTTCATGTGTCCTGCAATTTTGCAAAACCTACATATAGGTCTGCCTTCAGGAGTATACTGGTCATTAGTTTGACCCCGGTACCTGGTTTGTTTGGGCTGGGGCTGTCTGTAGCTTTGCTACCTGCTCACACAGGTCCTTAACTGTCTGTTCCAAACCTCTCTGCCATGAGGATATCTGTTGTTGAAATGAGGACACATCACTCATGGCACCATCTCTCTGCGTGCGCTGGTCTGCTGTTGCTGCTCTGACTTGGCTATGGAGTACGGGTGGTTCTGTCAGGAATTCTTGTTCCAGGTGAAGCGCCTCTTCTTTTATCTCATTAAATGTCCTTTCCTTCTTCCTCACCTCTCGCAGCAACTCCATCTGTATGGCACCATTCCTGATGCCCGCCACAAACCGATCTCTAAGGGCCTTATCCTTGTGTACCAGGGCATCCGGGAATCTCGCAATCATTCTTTGTTGCAGCTCTCACAAGCAGAGCGGGTATTTTCTTATATTCTCATCTGCCAGTTGGCTTCTCGCAAAGAATGTGGCCATCAATGTGGTTTCCGGTGTCATGTCCCCATATATTTGCCGTAGTAAATCAAATACTATGTCCGAGGTGGTCCTGTTGGCATCATCTACAACGCAAACCTCCCTTTTAGCCTCTCCTCCTAAGTACCTTATAGCTAATGAAGCCTGTTGGTCGTTTGGCGTATTCCATGCATTATAGGCTGCTTTAACAGCTGCAACCCAATCTGTTAGTAAGGGTCATTTACACTTTTAGAGTGACCCTTAAAAGTAGGAATATGAATATTTGGCATAAACATATATGACATTGTTGGCTGCCCACCTATGTTGGTACTGCTAGGGAGTAACTATAGAATACAGGGCCACTTGATGATTCTATCTGAGCATCCGGATGCGCGGATGCTCAGTCTCACCCCAGTACGTATGTGAGTAAAAAATGTCAAAGTCCAAGTTCTTTCTTTTTGAGTGGATGCGCGGATGCTTGGATGCAGGGTCAAAAATTTCCTAAGTCCTTTCCTAGTACTTCTGTGGTGGAATTTTAGAGGGCGTCATACATGTACGGATGCCTTTTAAGAACGACACACTATTGATGTGGAATATCTTCGTACATGCGGGACTTTCAGTATTTGAAATACGTGATGGTATATGTGGAAACTTTTCGAAAATAGTCAAAATGAAATACGTGATGGTATGTGGGAAAACTTTCGAAAAAATTTTAAGTCCATTCCTAGTATTCCCGGGGTGGATGGGCGGATGCGCGGATGCGGAGTCAGTATGAAATACGTGATGGAAGAGCTAAGTGGAATATTGAACATACTGTTTAACGCACTATATTTGAACACAACAAATAGAGATATCATGAACGTACAGGCTAGAATTTACATTTGGATAGGAAACATGACAATATTATTTACATAAGAAAAGATTTCAACAAGAAAGTACTTCGTCAAAATATAAATTGTACTACTGTTAGACTTGGCTGAATGCAAAGCCTACACAGACAGAGTAAAAATGCATCTACATACATATGCAAAACATTGAACATGTCAAATACAAGGGTCATAAATGCATGATTGGTTATATAAATCACATTTCTGATCATGAATACACAAGCTGGAAATAAACATAAAAAGAAATTAAGCACAATATTATTTACCTATGTATTTACCAAAGTATTATAAGTTATAATAGTAATGTGCAGCAGTCTAGTAGTATAGAAATGAGATACACTGTATGAACATTTGGCAATATGAACAAGGAAAAATGATGAGTAAATAATGATGGCAGTTTTAATGATGGCGGTTTAATCAGTACTGTCGACATACGTCTCAACTAAATGTTCACTTTCAATGACAGCTGATCTTATATTCTCCGTTATTCTGGAATGTGATGGCTTGTTAAACTGAGCTATATAACTCTCCTTAGAAAATAATGGCCACGCTCTCACTTCATCCGGCACTTTCTTCAAGAAAACAGTGATAGGCTTTGTCCTCGGTACCTTTACTTTGATAACCTTACCAAAATCATTCAATTCTCGTGATGCAGCGCATAATTCTGTATCGCAAAATTTTCGCAAAGGACCCGGTCCAGAACATTTGAACGCCCGCATCGTAATTGCACGTCCAGGAAACAGACAAATAGCCCTCTGAATGTCCTCAACTGCTGGCGTACCTGTTCCAGTACCGAGGCAGAGATGTCAGTGATCATCTTGGAAAGAAAACGTTAAAGTTGGTTAGAATGCAGATCTAACATACTAAATCACATTGGGATTGTATACTAATTTAATGTCCTTTACGAAGGCACTGAAAATGGCTTCACCAGCATGTGAGTAACGGTACAAAAATTCCGCTATATAATAGTCATAATGACATTTCCTCCTTCCGTGTGTTGGCAGACTTGCCTTTAGTTGCCTCCAATGACCTTCAATTTTGTTAGTGTGGGAACCACCTTCATTCACAAACTCTTTGGAATGATTGACACTTTCATGGTGGTAGCCAAGATCGTTTAAGCATTTGTAAGCTGCCCAGCAATCAGAAATGATAGTTGTCCCTGGTTCTATCCATTTTTGTATCAGGGGAATAAGGGTGTCTCTGTCTCTCTTTTCAACAGTTTCGATGAAACATTTTCTAGACCCTTCCTCAATTCCTCCGAAAACCCATTGCCCCTCTACTCTGTGGCCTCTGTGGTACTTTCTTTTTCCTATCTTACTTTCGTCAATCTGGACTCTTTTCCCCACACCTCCAACTTTAACTCTGGTCTTAGTCATAATGACATCGCAGCACTCTCTACAAAACATATCCCAGTCTACACCAGTATTTGGGCTAAGCCTTAGCTGGTCCCTGATTTGAGTTTGAGTTAAGTTGATACTCCACCAATAAGTGAATTTCAAAATCTCCCCAAGCGAGAGGTTACTGTGCTCGAACCAAGAGCCTTTGCGAATCGACATGTCAGTTTTATGTCTTTTTCCGTTGAATTGCCTGCGACATTCCCACTTCACACCATCCTTCCTTGCATTGCACAATCACACAAATGACACTTTCTCCCTGATGAAATTAAGCCTTCATCCCAACTTGTGGTGTGCAAACTAAGTTTGGCAGTGAAGATATATTCTTCATTGTTTTCTTTAAATAAAGAAATACTTATCAATAAAGAATGCCAAGTGCAAGGCGATCGATCGATAAATCGATCGATATAAAACACGAATTTTCAAATGATATACACAAATTTTTTTCATTTTTTTAAATATATCGATCGATATACAACATGAATTTTCAAATGATATACACAACATTTTTGGGATTTTTATAATTCAGGTCAAATTTAGGTTAAATAAAATCTCTCACTCCATCCAAATTTAACTTGCGTTGTATTAACTCTGCCCCTTTTCCACGCCCCTAAGAAATAATGTTGGTGTGCAAACTGGTTTGATGTAAGGCTATATTTTTTCATTTTGATTGTTAGGCTTATTGTCACAAAATAATTCTTTACTTGAAGGAGACCTAGTGTCAGGCTTAAAGAAGCAAAAGGATCGATTATGGTAACATGAGCGATAAGAAGAATGAAGAACAACTTACTTGAAGGAAAATATCTTTCTGGGTCTCACAGAAGTGAGAATTAAGTTAAAGTAAATACACTTAATTTAAATGTCAGTTCTGGTGGGTTGGCCTGATGGTGACATCAAGTATTCCACGACATCAGATCTTCCACGACATCAGATCTTACACGACATCAGTATAGTTGAACATAATACAATAAAAGGTATTATGAATGTCTCCCACAAAATAGTATCCCTTAATTTATAAGAAATAGTGTCCCAGGATATCCTTTGCAGTAAAATAATGTCCTTTATAACAAATTGTGTCCCAAAATATCCTTTATAACAAATTAATATCCTTTGTAACAAAGTGTCCCGGAATAACCTTTATAGTAAAATATTATCCTTTATAACAAATAGTGTCCCAGACTGTCAGTTGAATAACACGCCTCTCGTAAAATAATAAGGACTACAGTAACTTCTACTATGTAAATTAAGGTTTAAAGCAAACTATCCAGCCATTAAAACTATAAACTCCTTTGTTCCTAAAATATATACACTAAATAATACACTAAATATATACACTAAATAATTAGCATCCAATTAACTCAACACGCAAAGCAATCGATAAAATACTTTAGGGGGGTTTTCCTAGATCGTGTTGTGACACATACCACTGCTTCTTCATGTTCGATGAGACATTGTCAATGAACAATTCAGTTTCTGAATCTTGCTGCTCTACAACATGAGGTTTCTTATTGAGGCTGTTCTGTGGTGTAACCTTTGACCTACAAAATTTCTCAAAATGGTTCAACTTACCACATCTATGGCATATGCTTTTTGTATGCTGGGCAGTTTTCTCCATGTTAGTTGCTCCGTTCCAGTTGTTTTCTCGACTTAAAACTCAGACACTCCTTTCC
>KN884413.1:66114-76697 GCA_000934455.1 Apostichopus parvimensis
CAGCATTGTCTGCAGAGTTACACCAGTGATTCTTTGATGATGCTGGGAGAGCTAGGCTCCTCACCAGCCGCTTCTTCTGCAGTAAGTGTGCATTGCTTTTACCCATGTATCCGAGGTTCATATAAACAGGTGGCCTGCCGGCCAAATCCAGCTTGCGAATGATTTCTTACACTAAATCGGTTATGCTGCCCCTGAGGCTTGGCTCCCTAGAGGCCAGCCCAGCCTGGCATTTCTATACTATAGCCTACAAAAAGATATAAATAAGATATTGGTTCTATCTGGCCCTGTGCCCCAATTAGTGTTTCTCACTTGGACCTTGTTGAAATTAATTAAAGATGCCTGCTTTATATAGTCACATCTACTTTTAATGAGAGATATCTTCTTTTTCACAAGAGCAGAATTGGTTCTTTTAAGGCAATTTTCTTCTCACAAATTCTTTCTTTGCATTCCCCCCTCCCACCCCTCACCTGTCCGTTTACTCTTCCATTTTCATGTTGTACTTTTGTTTCAGAATCAATTCCATTCATCGGTAGCCAGTGACCATACACCAAACACCAATCAGATGGTGACCGATCAATCTCTCACTGGACACCCTAGGGTGCAACAACAGATCAGAACCTCTGTCGAGCAGCCTCTCCTACAATTAATGAACAGTCTAAACACAGATGCGGGTTACCAAAAATTATCATCCAGTTCTGATAGAGGAGGAGGAGGAGTCCCGGTATCTCACACAGAGGGGAATGGAAATACAACAGATAAAGGAAACTTGTCCTTTACGGCCATGTCATCCATAGTGTCGCAGCCAATGGAGTCAGAAGTGTACAATCAGCCTCTCCCAATGAGGTATGAAATGTCATCGTCAGGCTCACAACCTCTCAGCTTGAGGTATCATTCAACATCACTCAACATGCAACCTCCTGATGTGAGGTATGGCTCATCATCACTATCCATGCAATCTCATAATGTGAGGCATGTTTCTACGTCACCATCCATGCAACCTCCTGATGTGAGGTACGGCTCATCACTACCCATGCAGCATCCTGGTGTGCGGTACAGCTCCTCAGGTGAACCGACACTACCTCCACTGACTGGATCACACACCACCAGACACATTCCGAGCGGGCTTCCATCATCAACGATTTCGGAGAGGTACCATTCGGCAGATGTCGTACCAAACAACGGTCAAGTGGTTGGGCCCAGTGGGTTCTCAGAGGATGGAAAGCTACCTCAAGAGGTCACCGATGATCTAAAGACCTCATCGGGAGCAAGAGACACCAACATGAAAACTTCAAAGCTGTATCATTTTGAAAGACCAGAGAATGATACCTCCGTGAGATCTGCTCCTCAGTACGGAGGTCTCAAAGTATCCAGAATGAAAGATTATGAAGGTCAGTGTCAGAGGTCTGTTTTACAATTTCTTCTTTTTTGTTGAGGCAGGGCTATGTGGCAGATTGTTATCTGTTACGGCATCGAAACATGCCCTTCAGATGAGCCAGTTATGTTTCACGGATATGAAAAGATGTATAGTATTTTCAAAGTATTATGTCAGAATAATTTCATAAACCATTGTACTGCTTTGCACAATGTAATCACTGCAGTATTTTCAGAACAACCCTTCTTTTTCTATTAATATTTAGCATAAATTGAACACATGTATTTTGTGTCAGTGATTCATTATTTGAATTTAAAACAAAATGGGCTTCTTTTGAAAATAGGTCATGCCTGCTCCCTTAGAACTTCATTGAACCCCCCCCCCCCCTAGAAGTCTATCTACACCCTTGATTAGAAATGCTAACTTCCTTAATACAGTATAAACTATCTGGAGAAATATAACCTAAAAATGCTACTTTTAATACTATTTCATATATCAATAAACATCTATAAACAGTACAGTTGACATGTTTTGCCTTTCCTACCCCCAGAACGACAAGACCACTTTGCCCCTGTCCCAGAGAGTGATGACTTGAGCATTTCAGAACATCCCTTAGATAACACCAACCAATCGTATGTAGTTTTCCTTTTATCATCCGTGTTGAACTCTGATGTTATATATTGATATTCTGGGTACAGATTGTTCCACACTTATTCTTAAAGCAGCATTTTGCGTCCTTTTCTATGATTTTTCTCAACCTAACTGACTCCACTATGCCATAACGACATACATAACTAGCTTATCTATTTAAATCTTACTTCAAATGGTGGCATAAAATTTTCAACTTTGTTTTTCTTCAAGATATTTTCCGTTGGGATCCCAATAAACCTCTCCCATCTTATGAATATTTAAATACTACGAACGTCATTGACCAATACGTAATAGAACACCATGTTTGATTTGTGTACAGTCTATATGGCAGTTTTACCAGGGAGTTCCATAACAACTCCCTGGTTGTGCCGACACAAAGTTTTGAATCTATTTTTAGCAACGGCTCATAACTAAACCTGCATCTCTGATTGGTTGAATTCAAACTAGTGGGTTTTGGGGAACTGTATGCGATTAATTTTAAAAGTGGAATTTGTCGTGGACACTTTTCTCATTATCTGCAACTATCCTTAATTACTCGCCAATTAACGTTGTTGGCAGGGAAAAACTTGGCTAATATCCTAGTTTGCTGTTTTGTGATTGATATATGTAAAAAACTTGATGGACATGTCAAAAAAATAGAAAACGGCGACCAAATGCAAAATGCTGCTTTAAAGAGAATATTATTCCACACTGTTAGTCCAATTCCCCATCTCAATGTCTTAAGATACGGTTGATGGAATGTAGCCTATTTTGACTGACTAAACCTGAACCCTCTCCCACTTGAGGAAGTCGATCACAGAAGATGGTCTGTGAAGCCATCATGAGAGATTTTCTTCGTAGGCTTGTATTCCATATGATAACAATCCTTGAAATGTGATATAATTGGGAATTCTGCTTAGCTTTCGATGTTTCTCTGTATTTAGAATTTCTTCAAATTTTTTTTTTTTTTGAGAAATGTTACTTTTCCTCTGTGGATTTAAATATTTTGCCAAAGACCTTACAACAACATTGATAGATGGATTCACTAATTCTTTAGAAGAGAGAAGAGGATGTAGGAGGAAAAAATCTTTTGTTTTAGATTTTAATTTAAAGAGGTTAAGTGACCATAATATGATTTGTTAAAGAGGTGGTAATTTCAACTCAGTTTGGGGAATATTTTTCAACTTTGCCCTTTAGTGACAGGGCTAGTGTGTTTTTTTTCCCCTGTCAGTTTGGGGAATATAACTAACAGACTTGGACGGGAAGAAGATAGAAGACATTTGCTGCAACATTACCTAAAAGAGGTGAGAAAGGGGTTACTGTAGTGGGCTGAGAGGGGTGAAGGGGGGTGGACAGTTAGAGTTGGATGAACATGTCTCTCCATGGAAGGCCATATTGTTTTTTCATGATGGATATTATAACGTTGTTCTCATATTTTTTGAGGACCAAGCTAGGAGTTACTTGGTGATGTGACAGTTTCTTTACTAGATATGATAGTGGAAGCATTTTGTATGGGAGGTGGCATTCAACTTATGGTTTTAATTGTTAGAAGATGAGTCATTTTGTGGTACCGGGTTTTCGTCACCTTTTTTTTCCACATTTTCCAGCTCTTGAATCAAACATCTCTACCCGAGCAACTCGGTTCAGAGAGTCCTGAACACAGTGAATCAACTCACTACAAATCAAGAGGTATTTGTTTGATAGTCTCTCTTCATACATTCTGTTATATTTATCCACCTAAATGTCCCTGGAGTAGTGATTCACCAGCAGGCTTGCATTACGGAGTCACAACAGCTTGAGTATTAGAATTCTCCTCGTGTATGAGTGGGAAGAATGAGTACACGGCTCTTAGGGAGAGAACCAGTGCATCTTTTGGGACTAGTTCTATATAGTGCTATTCAAAATGGCCCAGTTAAGTACCAGTAGAAATCAACCAGGAGGAGAACATTTACAGACTCGCCCCGAGCGTGTTCGAAAGAGCTTGTAGACTTTGTTCATTGCAAGCTTGCGCTTGAGTTAATTTGCTCCAGAGGTTGCTTGAGATAGGTGAAATGATTGCTCTAGAATTGAAGGATTAACATTTGGATGAAATGTGGAAAGGAGAAGGGGAGGAGTGGAGATTGAATGAAGGGGGGCAGGGGAAGGGAACCATTTATTTATGTCCCTAAAAAAACACCTTACATTGGGTCCAAAAGTGGTACTTCATGAAAACAAGAACATGGATTCCTTGTCATCAGCTAGTTGTCTAAGGGAAATCTTGATTCTGAAACTAATTTTTTTTATTTTGGTTCCTGGTCAAATGGACCAGAAGAACTTGAGGGTACAACTACTTAAAAGTAGGTTTGGAATTTTCATTGTACAAAAAACCAGAGTTGTAGATTTTAGAATGCAACTGTAACTTACAACTGATATGATTTCCCTTACTTCAGCCAAGAGCTTTAGGTATGTAACAATCTGATCAGGGGCACTGAAAAGTTTCATTTAAAAGACAAGAAAGAAGAAGGGGCAAAATAAAGGCCCAGGTTAGTTTTACATTCAGGCCTGATGCTAATGTAAAGTTAACTTGTTTGTTCTTAAAAGGTTTCACTCACTTGAGCCAAGAGCTTCAAGTTTGTAATGATTGTGGTCATTTCTAATTTCCTTTAGTTTGAATGTCACTTCTCGAGTTTTCAAAATACGTTTGTCGCTTATTAACCTTCCTTCAGATATTCACAAAGCTAGCTTTAGTATGAGAGCCTCGAAGGTGTCTTCCACAAGGTCACAAGCATCCCATGGGACAAGTTATCAACATCCGAACAACTCTCAGAGCATGAGGCACCATCATGATGTTCCACCAGTGTCTGCACCACCCACTAATTCACCTGTACAGAGGGATGTCGTACCAGTCAAGGATAGGTATAAAGTAGTACCCTGGTGACAATCCTTCACATCAAAAAACTGATAACTCGTTCTTTGACAAGATCTCTTGCTCTGAAGTTCCCCACAGTGACTTTATTGCACAACAGTTTGTGAAAGTAACTTTTACGTAAAAAAAAGAAGGAAAAACAAAAGAATTTGTAGTTGAAACAATCGTCCTGGTATAACCTTGACTAAGTCACTAACTAGGATCCAAAGCAAACAGATGATTCATTTGAAACGTTTGAAATGTTTTCATAAATTTAAATAAGCCGATCGCATTGGTTATTTTCAAAATTTATGATTGACCAATGACCAGACATCATCAAATCCTTTTTTTTTTAACGGAATTGAAGTCAACATTTTTTGTTTGGGGAGGGGGGGGGGCCTAGAACGGGATTTGCACCAGTGACCTCAGGATAACCCTGATGTAAATCTAACGAAACAGTAATTGGCTCTTTTCCATTGTTTGTAAATCCCAGTTCAGTTTTCCATTGTTCATTTACTTATATACTTCATTAACTTTTTTTTCCAACTCTGGAATCTTGTCTGTCTCTTACTTTGTGTTGAATCCCCCCCCCATCATTTTTTTTTATGATTGTCATTTTATATACCCTAGAGTGATAGTACCGAAGCAAACATCTGGAAAGTCTGGTCAAAGGTCAGGGGAAGAATCGAGGTCAGGTCGAAGGTCGGCTGAAGATTCTAGGTCAGGTCGTAGCTCAGGCAACTCTTCAGTCCTTCAAGGGAGAGTTGACTCCAGCAACGAACAAACATCAACAGTAAGAATAAATTCTATTCCTTTTCTGCTGCGTCCTCTTTTTAACATGTCTCGCCAAGAAATACATCAGCATTAGATGTACATGTGGTATATGTTGCATTAGTGACTTTAAACAGATGTTTCATAATTCAGAGAAACTTTCGTTTTTTATCCTTAAAGACAAATATCTTCAGATAGCCTAGGCAAGCTATTGCACTGTCATAATAGGTGTTCCTAGAATTCATCTTTTAGTAAATTCTGACCAAAAAGGTAATTAATTTTCATCAGTTCGTTAGGCCGATGGTACTGTTGTATGGGCATTCTGTTTTCAATTTACTGAGATGGGGTGAGGAGGGGAGGGGGGGAAGTAACTCAAAAGCTACAATAAAGGAAGAGATGAAAGAACTCCAGTTGATTTTGTAAGCTTGGTAAGGTTACCGAGCTTACAAATGAAGAAAACAGTGTGAAAGGGCAAATGCTTCCCTAGATATTTATTTTGAAAAAAAAACAAAACAAAGCAAAACTTCCCAAGATTGATGAAACATCTGTGTAAAGTCACATATTAAACATACTACTAACACTGATCTTATGCTTATGTATTCTCTTGGCAAGACATGTTATAAAGATTGGTCCTTTTGAAAATTTGAAAACACTAATTATCAATGATTACAATTATTATATATTAACTTTCATTTCATGGATTGCCTCTTTCAAAGATACTAAGACTGCATAAATTGTTTCTTCATTTCTCTTTCACAGTATATTTCTAATATACCTTTCTTTTCTTTTCGTCTCCATTTTTTCATAGTTTGGCACCAGCACGCCAAAGAAGAAAGGCCACCAACCAACAAAGCCACCAACACGGAAATCCAAATCCAGCAAGAACAAACCTGCTGGAGTCTGGAGGTAGCTAGTGTGGCTGGTTTGTTGTCATGTGGTCCCAAGCAGCATTGACCGCACTTGGCAGGAGATGTATTCGCATGGAACTCTCTTCGGGATGTTGTCAAAATTACAAAAAATATGTAACATTCCCAGCCAGCCAGACCATCGAGACAAAGGGAATAAACTTACAAGTTGGCAAGACAAAGACTGAGGATTAATTTTACTATCAGTGCTGAGGGGTTTGAGGGTAGATGTCAACCGTCAGGGTCTGATAAAACATGGGGCATTACTACTTGTAAATATTAAAATATAGATATATGAAACACAGGGCTTATAAATCTTCACTCAGGGCTCCATTAATAGTGCCTTTATCATAAACCCTTCATTTCTTGGTCAGACAATCATCATGGATATTCTAGAAGGCCAAACATGCAGAAAGCAGTAGTAGAATCTTCAAGGGGTCAAATTAAAGGTCAACGTAACAGGGGCATTAGTCGAAAAATATATAGATACAGAGAGATAAATAGCAGCCATAGTACACTCTATACTCCAAACTTTCATCTTTCCTTGGCATTATTAGCGGATAAAGAAGGTTTTGTCGAGATACTGATACAGCTAAACCAAGCTTCATTGCAGGCATTTCTGTGACATAGGTTTAAAGGAGCATCGATCGTAAAATAATCTGTACACAACGATTGCTTGTGGTCAGGGGGAGGACTGGGTCTTAAAACCGGCCCGGGCATTTTCCACCTAGACGGGGGCATTATTCATTGATATGCTACTTACATAGTGGTGTAAGGGGTTTCCCCTCCCCATTGAGATTTTTTTGAAGTTAAGGAATGCCTAGATGCAAAATGGTGCTATATTTCTCAATTTTGTAGGTTACAATAATCCTTTAAAAATGACCCAAAAATAGTTTTCCAGAAGCAACAATTGATTAAACTGAGGAAAGTTAAAAACGTTAACAAAAATAGACAAAAATCTATGTTTTAGACTGGATTTTATTTAGTTTTTCAAGCATTTTGTTACAACATGCTTGAAAAAAATGGAAAAAAACCTAAATAAAATTCATTAGCACGGATGGGTTGCCAATAGCACGTTCTTTTGTTACAAACTAACAGACTAACTTACATGGTGATTTCATGAGCTGATTCCCACAGTTTAAATATATTTTTACACAGTCCGTCTGTATTCTATTAACTACTGTGAAAATGGGCTGTAATTTTTACCAGGCTCCCCGGGCCACCGGGCATTGCCCAAATGCCTGTGTGGCCAGTCTGCCACTGCTTGTGGTACACTCAGGACTCCTCAATCTGTGCCTTGATTCTTAATGAAACCTACCTCCAAATCAGAGTAACTATTTTTGAGGGTGATAAGTTGAACAGTGTTTGTGGAAATTTGAATGGAAGTGACCATTCTTTGACATTACCATATTTTGGGGGCAAGTCTTCTTAACAAAGGTTCTGATCTCACAAGTCTTCCAGGATCATTTATTGCTTAAAAGTAAGATATATGGATCCTCTTAAATGTATGCAACAGATGAATGGTAATACTAATTAATAGTGAAGTTTCTTAAAAATGTTGTCATCCATACACTTTTATTATTAAAATAAAATAAAACTTTTAGCAAATTGCTTATCCGCTAGAGAGCCTGTGTTAGAGAATGTGTAAAAGTAATTTGGCCTGACATTTCGATCCTAGCAGGATCTTCGTCAAAGGCTAAATGACAAGTAACAGTAGCAGAAGGGACAAAAACACGCACAGAATACAGACAGGTTAATGAGCACGGTGTACTCAAAGAGATACATGTAAGGGGATTAGTAGACAAGGGATGGAGAGAAGAAAGAAAGAAACCAACAGGGGAAGAGGACATAGAGAGGATTAAGGGAAAGGGGTAGGGAATAAACTGGAGATGGACAAAGTCAGAAAGGTGTGGAGAACACTGTTACTTGTCATTTAGCCTTTGAAGAAGATCCTGCTAGGATCGAAACGTCAGGCCAACTTACTTTTACACACATTTACTCTTAGTACCAAATGATTGTAAGCATAGACAAACAACAAGCCTGAAATCTCTGTAAAGAAATGTCTTTTTGCTTAAATCTTCCAATTGGCTATTTCAAGTTAAATGAACTGAATTATTTCTGTAAATGATTGTAGTTATAAATAATATTAATATTGTAAAATAAAACACAGAAATCTGCACGGAAGTAAAATGTAGATATCTTGCACCTTGTCCAGCAAATGCATTTTGTAAAATTTTTATTGCATAAACCTTTGTATACATGTGCCTTTTGTTGAAGCGGTTTGAAGTCTGATGCGTTTTACTTTTCTATGGTGAAAGTATTGATGCAAAAGCATGAAGGTCAGATGATAAATGTCTTATTAAGACAAAATTGTATTCCAGGTTTGATTATTGTAAGAGTGCTGTGTAGCAGAAGATGTGTTAATGTTGATGTGAAGCAACCAACACCTTGTCTGTCAAACTCATATGCTATTTATGAAGTGCCCTTCCAAGGGGAATAAAATCTTATATGTTTGTAAATATTTTTCATATTTTTTTCAAAGTTTTCCGTTATTTTCTCTGTATTATGTGATAGTTTGCACTATAACTTTTTTGGAAATGATTAAAATTATCCCACGTACAATTTAAAATGGATAGCTGAACACAAACCCATCTGTAATTTAATGAGTATTTTTTAATATAATGATCATCACTAATGTGCACAATGTTCTTAAGTGAAACATTGAAACGCACAGCAACTGTCAATTTTGAGCAAAACCGTTCATTCTTGTCACATTTCCGATACAGATCATTCTTGTCACGTATAGATTAAAGGCAAATTCTGGTTTCCGAAGTTCATTGTTTATAAACAAAGATTGCTGGAAGATTTCTGCATCGTTTGGTTAAAACTGCACCAACCTGAGAACACTTTGTATCTTGGAAATTTTGCAGAAAGTTGTACGAATGCATTTGATAACAGACGAGCTAGTGAAGTGAAGTCGACACGGCAAGTTAGCGACACGGCAAGTTATTTATGTGTTGAGGGAATATATACAATTGTTGATAAAGAGAACATTGACAACTAAAGCAAGTTTTCCAAATCATAAAAAAAGGACGAACAATATCTACCACGATGACTTCATAAATAGATATCATCTGGACCAGGGGAGGATGATTTTAGAGAGAAGGTGTGTTCCTGGGGTCGTCTGAAGCCAACTCTAATGTAGGGTGGTCTGGGTCCACCCCCCCCCCTCCCTCTCCGAAGATATTAAGATTTTGTTTTGAGATATGACATGGTGCATTTGAAGGCACTTTTAACCTATCATTTAGGTCAATGATTAGATCAACACCCAAGATTGTGCTAATAACTACTCCCCTACCCACGACATGGTATCCACATACATCATGGAGTAAGGAAGTGTGGTTATCTGGTAGAAATAGTTAACAATCACAAAACTATATCTAAAATTAGGAACAAGATATTGAGATGGGGGATGTACAGAGTAGGATACTGTTCTTTCCCATATTACCTGAGATGAGATTATCCATATAAACAATTAACAATATATTGCGGAGTCAATTAACATTGCAGAGTCCAAGTAACGATATGTATATACGGTGTCTCCCAATTGTCATCATTTTAAACGTTTTACGCGACTGACATGGTTATTGTTATTTCGTTTGTAAAAATATCCTCCATAAATGAGTTGGCTTATCGTTTCTTCGACTGTGGCGTTGGCACAGGATTCCAAAGGTTGGCAGGGTGGAAGTGATGGGGGGGGGGTTAGATGATAATTTCACCCAACTGGTTTAGGTAGGGGTTGAACCTTTCCGGACTAAGGGAAGGATGCAGATCAACAAAGGATTTTATACAGTATGGGAGTGTCATCCTGGGTCCTTGAATTTGACTCTCATGTACTTAGGCAGGGGGATGCGGGCCACCCTACCCAGAAGAAAATACAAATTTAAATTCAAGTGGTGTATACTGTGGCACATTTGGACTGAAAATAAGGTCTAAATGCAAGGTTGTGCGAATAAATACT
>KN884414.1:51404-79391 GCA_000934455.1 Apostichopus parvimensis
CATTCAAATAATAACATTGTGAGTATCTAATGAAAGTAATTTTGCTCTTATTTCAACTATATAAAGGGACTTCATTTTCAGAGTTAACACAAACACATAATCTATGTAAACTAATCAGTCGATAGATTTACATTCTGTGAACTCAGTTTCAAATATGTATTTCAGAGAAGAGAGTTTTTTGGGGGAAACTACCCCTTCCACTGTCAGGGATCTCTTTATCAGGTCTCGCAATTTGGACTGTTGCTATATATCGCCGTTTACCAGTACAAAAAAAGCTAATGCTTTTGTTCTGCTAGTAGACATCAAGATCAAAATCACAGGGTGAGTTGGTTAACAATTGTCTTTCAATGTCGGTATTATCTCTGCCTATAAATGTAGCAAAATCAAAATTATATTTTGCCCTTCCTTACCCAACCTTTGTAACCTAATGAGAAATAAAGTGACACATTTTGTTTCAAAATAAATTACTGAATGATTAATATTGCAAATATGAACCGGACCTTTAATATTCCTTGAACGTGCTTCTTCTGGAATGATATCTGGTTTGATCGAAGACGGCAGTTTACAGTTGTGGAGCCTTCAAAGGGAAATAAAATAATAAAGTTAATAAATACATTTCACAAATTATAAACTCAAAGAATATCTTGTGCCATCACGTTATTAAATGAGCTGGATATGAATGGATTTATTTGCATCATGTTAGTTGTGAAGAGAGGTGTTTGGAAGGTGTGGATGTAACGGCCCACTTTTGGTGACGAGTAATACAAAAACAAACTCGTGTGCTAGGACACAAACGGTTATATAAATCCGCTATGCGTAAAGTTACATAATATTATCATAATACAAACAACCCACTATTATACCCCATACCAGGAATATTACAAAGAAACACACAGTTCAGTTAAATACAGGTTCATACGCGACCCTGACTATTTTACTTTTATTAAACACAGGTATCTAGACCAAATACTGAATTACCCTCATTGATGGACGCTCCTCTAAAATGGATTTAACTAAAAACAACGCACGTCATTGCCATCTACTACCATCGAGAAAGGTGTACATAATAATGTCCTATATCATGTTTTTGACATTTCGTAGGCATGTCTATAGGAATACAGTACATAATTTTTTGTTAGCTCATTTGAATTTGCTAATTTTTACTTTATTTGTTTGTAGTTTTACTTTGACTTTAACTTCTAAGGTCAAGCATTATTCAACCTAATATAATGAAAAGTCTCCATCCCAGACAAATCTACCCTACACCCACAAATGAAAAAAGAAGTTATTACTTGATGCTAACTGCACAATAAATATTGTAAAATGCAGAGTAGCAAATTCAAATTTTAAGGTATTTCCTAATTTACAAATCCTTTAAAATAGCGAAAGAATATAAACTACACGTTTTGAAATATTACTTTGATAAACTCACCTGGTGTAGCATATGACTGCAGGATGTTCCTCTCCTAGTCCTCTAATATATGTATTTCTATCGTTAACCATCTCACTTACCCGACCACCCACCCCACGAAAGGCATGTAAGGTGATATACTACTTACCATAGTTCCTTGAATCTAGGTGACTTTATTCCATAATTAATTAATCCGATCACTTCTTCCTCTGTAAATTCTTGTTTCTGTATTCCTGCATTGATGGATATCTTCTCTACTGTTGAAAGGCTCGATAAACTAAGACCGGACTCAAGTCTGATATCTTTACCGTCAAATCCACTGAAGGTCCAGTCTAGGTATAGATTAGATATTGGTATCTGAAGAATAGGAAAGAAAGATCACAGTTATATTATGTTCACTAAATAATAGACGCATACATAGTAAGCATATAGCAAGGATTTCACATGTATCAAACAAATGACCAAATAATCAACGAACGGCTATACATTTTAATAAACAAGAAATATACACATACAAGTTTTGTATTACATAAATGATCTACGTTTTCACATAATAAAACTTCACAAGTTACTGATAACTTTAAAAAACAAAATTGACAGTTATGTTTTCGTAAGCACATTTCATTTCATTTAAGGCAGAAACTTATGAAACGCCTAACACCGTATCCACGCTAGATATGAACTGTATTGTGACCAAACAAAAATGTTATCATAATGTTTATATCAATTTACGGAATAATATGAAGCACAATTATGTTTGAAATCTTATCATTTTTATCCAGATTAAATAATGAAGACCCTGCTCAAATGTTGTTCGTTCTACAGTTATTATAGTTGATCCAGTTGGTACATGTATGTATAACTACAGACAACTCGGCGGAGGCCAGATGACGTTCCTGTCGTGAATAGCCCGCTACAATCGACTTCTCTTCCTGATAGCTGCAGTTCATCATTTATAATTAAACTGAAATTTCTGATTGCAACGATGTTAACTATTACTTTCATTTCGTTACCAATGTTTCAACATTCACAAGATACAAGTGTAAGCATCAGATATGTTGTGTGATTATATGTTTTTAAATCATTAAACTCAGAAACCCCAAACGAATGACAATAACAAATATATGTTTACAATCGTTTTAAGATTTGCTCGGAAATAAATAATTTAGCCATCTCCCCGTGGTTATTCTTTCAGTGAATAATTTATTTCCCCTTTTTGCCTATTACTACATTAATGTATTACAACGTCCAATCCAGCCGATGTTGGACACTTTTCTGCCGTTAGTTGCCCGCGACAATAGACTTCCGTTCCCGGGAGCCACAGAGGCAGTTCCATACATATCATTATGTATATATTCTACATTGAACACTAGCTAGAGAGATGTTGCTAATGGCCTAATTATTTGTAATTAAAAATATAATATTCACAAGATTATTAGCTTAGTTTAGTACTTCGAAAAATAGTCAGTCAGAGAGATACTGTTTAGAAATCCCCTCCCATCAGATTGGCTTATCGATAAACTCTAAGCGACCAGATTAAAAAGTTTTATTAGAATAATTAGCCAACTATAAATAACTAAAAGACTGTTTAACCAAAGAGCGACGATTTCAGCAATTTATAAAACCACTTTGAAATAAGTTTGAACAATGCCTAGAATGAGTTTAAGTTTGCCTATTTTCATTATTTATCTCATATTTCCCTATCTTGGTACTTTTTGGTGATATCTGGAATCAATCAGCCAGCACCCATTCACGCTTTCCAGCCTTACAGTGATCTAATATACATCATCGTTACTTTACTGTAATATGTCACAGTATTTAGTAGAGCGAGTAACATCAATAATGGCCAAATCAGACAGTAGTAACAATAAAGGCTTCTCGGATTGAAACAAATCAAAACGACATTTTAAATTCAGTTAGGCCTACTGTATCATTCTGACACAATTAATCTACTCATTTAACCATGTATGTATTTGAAGGAAGTTGGCCTAGCCTATGCCTGATTGATGTCCATTAGTTAGAGCCAGTTATGGAAGCTATATTGCAACGCGGCCTAGTGATAAAACAGAAACAATGTTACCGTTGCTGATAATCTCCTTTCCAAGTGATTTATAATACACTTGTATGCGTAAGGTACCAGGCCTACATCGTTCACCTTAATTACACATACTTTCATCTATTTTAATAACAGCAGCAAACCCTAAACGATATTTTCGCTAAAAAGACGTAACTCCAGTTGTATATCGCAGGGAACGAATGACACACTAGCTAAACGTACACACTGAATGTTACACACAATGTGTACGTACGTAGATCATTGTATACGGCAGGATTGCTTGTGCTTTGAAAACAGGTGTTTATGATTGGTATGTAAAGGGGGAAAGGAAGCTTCCTGGAATGTTTTTTTGTCTAACTGTATATTTGGTTTATGATAGTGAATACTAGATGGCGCACTTCTTGTCCAAATGTTGAGATGTAATATCGATAATTTCAGACAAACCGTCGAAATTTCTCAGATATCTTCGAAATGATTCGAAAGTTAAAGAATGTTATACGTTGTTTTAACAATGTTTTGATAAAAATTTAGATAAATACCACGAATACAAAAATATCTACTTCGTTTCGTTACAGGTGAGCTGCGATGTTAGGTCAACAAATGTGACTTGATATTTCATGACCCCCTCCCCTTTTGGGAGGGAGTGGGGGTTGTTAATGTTCATTGACGGTCCAGCAAGTGTCATTTATTACGTTAAAGGTTCTTTCTGGTAATTTCTTTGGAGTTTAATAGTTTTTAATGACATCTAAGAAAACATCTGGACACCGTTGCCGTTCAGTATATAACATAGTCACATAGTCCAATATACTAGTTTCACATTTGACACGTAAAGTCAAAACAATGAGCAATTTGAACGGAATGTGAACATGGTAATCTTGAAAAGTGACAATTTCAATGAATCATATGTCGAAGTTGATTTGTCGTTGGATGTGAATATTAATTTTGTCAAAATAAGAAATGTAAACATTGTAAGAGTTATATCTCAAGATGGTGTTTGTAATCGCACATTATATGTTGAGAACAAGAATTGCAAATGTTTTGGTATTCAGCAAGTGCTGACGGTCTTGGCTTACATCTGTCTTTGTGAGAAACACTTCCTGTTATGGTTGAAAACATGGTATGACGTAATGTTTGTTCCTTTTACCTGTATTTCTATGTTTGTGATCCTATTCTATATAGCTATTAAACACGTTATATTGTAAAATGTTACTTACCTGATTTTTCGATGCAACAGCTAGTATTTGTAGCGTAGATCTCTGTAGTAGTTTACTATCGTACTTCCTAATGGTTGTTCTTTCAGACGAAACTAAATCAGAAACTGATTTGAGAAATCTGCCAGTTTTGTCTTCTTGTTCTAACATGCACAAAATTGCGAACTTTTTACTTTCTTTTTTCTGCTGCAGGTATTGGATAATTTTCTCACCGGCAATATTGTTAAGTCCACACGCAAATCTGTACAAATACTGCAGGTCAAAAGGATCTACATTTTGCAGAAACTTGTCGATACAATCAGTATTTCCACCATATAATTGTTCTGCAACGTAATGTGCAGCATACCACTCACAAACGGTTTTGTGATAAAAGTGAACCTCTGTATTGTACTGAATATGGTCTTGTGCGTTTGGTGTGTCCGCTATAGTTAGAACTTCTTCTTCCACGAATATACCAATACGAAGATACTGATCGTAAAAATCATGTCCTAGCTGATTGCGAAGCTGCTCACGATTCCAAACAAGTTTCTGATTCTTTCTATTCAAAGCTTCAAAAGCGATTTTGTCTAGTACTTTGTGTTCATTTTCCAATAACTCAAATTCTGTGACATTTTTGTCTCTCATTTTATTCTTCATGTGACTGTGAAAGCAAGATATCATATACCAGAAAAAACTAGTGACAGAATTGAATGTTAAAATATGTTCGTCTTCGTACGTCATGTGCGCAAACATAACAAAGAATAGAGGAACCTGACAAAGGGCATCAAGAACCGGATTTTCTTCTAATTTCCTCAAGAGCTCGTTCCCTGCTTCTCCACATTTTCCAACAACAGCCTTTTCAACATACTTTCTACGGGCCTCTTCACCAAATCCTGTAAGCCGAACACGATCGGAGTGAGGTGCAAAATCGTTCGGTACACAAGATGGTCTTGTCGTTAAAATGACGTTAAACCCCTGGAACATATTTTTCTTCATGATGTGATAAATGTCTGTTTCTTTATTTTCTTGATCGGGATACTCATCGAAGCCATCAAGTAAAACCAACACGGATTTCATTTGATTCAATATATCTTTTATATCTTCCTCACTTATATCTGAATCCCTCGGTAGAATGAATTGTCTAATCGCACTAAAAATTGATTCAACTCCTCCAAGTTGCCGTAGACGTAAATATATAATAACGTCTACTTCCTTTAACGGTGATGTAGAGAGAGATTTGCACCAGTCATAAAGTAACTGTAAAGTCAACGTTGACTTGCCGTAGCCAGGTTCACCTTCAAGGATCTGTCGTTTTGTTTTTAAACAGTTTTCTTTGACTAATTCTTGATAGGATAACAATTTATCACACTGTGACTCTCCTCTGGATATACCTGTCATGTATTCAATACCGCCCTCAACAAATATCTTGTCCACGCAATACATCCTATCTTTAATGTAGGGGATTGGTTGCACAGAATCGTACAATATTTCATAGTTTGCTTTTAAGTGTCCGATGAAGCGCTCAGCTTTCTCCGAGTAATCTGTGATAAGAAAAAACCATGGTTAGCAATGTATATAACTTAGTTTCAAGTATATGGATTCGTTAATAATTTGAAACAAAATGTATCAAACTTAACCCCTTTTGGCGGGCAGCGTCACTCGGAATTAACCACTCTTCACAATAAAGATTTTAGATAAATACAAAGTATCAACATATACATCAGTGACATGTGTTAGATATCCTTTTGTAGAACGACATGAGAAGTATCATTAACATATCATCCACCAGAATAGAGTGTGTCTATGTGTGTACTCATAATTTAGCGATAATGCGCAGAATCTTGGAATCATGTAGGATTACATAATCATCAGTGTATATGATGTTAGAAGCTTACAAAATGTTAATCACATCACGACAAATTACATGTTCTTGGTTTTGTTAGTGTAATGCATATTACCAATTTACGATATTAACGTCACGTTAATATTTTTTGCCACACATACCATTTTCCATCATTGGGATACCCTGTGAACCAAAAAAAAAAAAAACATTCCACTGGTTTTAATATACTTTCAAACGATAACATAAAGTCTTATATTTTGCATCAATAATACTTCCCATAGCGATCTCCGCTTTATACGTTTGGATTTGATATAGAGCTAAGTGTCTAAAATGTGTTGAACTTAATGGAGGCTGTTTAACACATTGTATAGTTACCGACATGATGTATCGTTGTGTCGTTTTGCGAAGTGTTTTGCAATAATATTCTACATCATGACTGTTGGTTGCAAGAGGGAAAACAGCAATATTTCCAACAACGCCGACGTTGCATTTATCGCATATATGTATCGTATGTGTGGAGAACTAAGGTTTTGTTATAGTATCGTATCATATCGTTAATTATCATACATAATGCAAACGGCGCTTCAGTGTATAATGAATACTTGCTTACATCTTTTGATGATGGAAGCGATTATACAGCTTAATGAAAACAATAATAATTACCAATTACCTCCAGTCAAGAAACGCAAAATGAGTAACCTTGTGTTCTGCTTTAAGAATATAGTAACTGCCTACTTCAGTTATAAAAAGAAAGTAAATTAATAAACATTACCTCATTTTCTGTATCTTCACGCTTAATTCGTTTCATTTTCATTTTCCTCGCTAAAAAGAATACGAAGATTTATTAAAAAATCCAGATGTAGAATATTGTGGGTAGTTTAAGATGTTGTAAAGGAAAGAAAATGCTTACTTGACTAGCATTGTTTGTGTGATTATTTTACAAATAACAATTTTCGGAAAATTTGAAGTTCAGTTCTCGTACAGAAAAAAATGTTATTATTGTGGCTCAATCTGACCTTAAAAAACTGCGCAATAAACATTTCATCTTCCGTTCTCATGATAAAAAAGAAACACATCAGGAATAAGTATAGTTTATCAGAAAAGAGCTCTCGTTATCCTAAATATTTCACTGTTATGAAATTACTATCTTGATAAAGAGTTGTGCTGTGTTCAATCTACCAGAAAGAAACTTGAAAACGACTGTTTGTGCAAACGTTATGACTTTCTTTACACGGTGGACACTTACTTTAATCCATGAATAAATATATTTACTTTCAGAAAGTGCACGGTACCTAGTAATATCCTTATCAACAAGCTTCCTATGTTCACATATGTGACCACGTCTAGTATTGTATGTTTCCAGGTATTGTTGTAGTGTTGAAAAATACGGACATTTACATATAGCTAAAATATGTATAACTTGTGTTACATTAATAGTATAATGTACCTCTTATGCTGCATATAATCACCACAACGGCTGTGATGATGATCATCAACATCATCGTGACCAATACGGCGATTATGGTTATTGTGATGGTGTATGATTTCTGTTCTGTGGGAAGCACTATAAATAAAACCAAAAAAATACGGAAATAATAACAACAAGTAATCATGAATAGACTTCTCAAAGCTGCACATTTAACGCGACGTGTATTAACTTACCATTTGGAAAGAGCAGATCAACCTTCGTAGAAAGGCTGAATAGCTCAGCATTCTCTCCTACAGCGCGACACTCGACGGTAACTTTATTTTGAGTTGTTAGAGTAAAGTCAAAATTAACTGTCAGAGATATATCATACAAGTCGCTGATCTGTGTCACCGTTAATTGATGTTGTGTAAAGTCAATGACTGTTTCCTCTCGAAAGGCTCTCCATTCAAGAGCCACTTTAGGTCTTATTCCCAGCACCGAACAAGTCAAAACGTCCTGTGGTTGTTTCTCCAGGACGCAATATTGTTGGTGATTGCATCCAGCTATGACTGGAAAAACTGGAGTTGGATCAACTGAAAGGAAATAGTACATCAAATAGATTAAATGTTTGTATATTTGGTGTTAGATTTCGAGTCTTTTGATCCCATATCTGGTATAAGGTCTAATGGATACAGCATGGCGGAGTCAAACCATGTGCCCAAACGAACAAATATCTTGTGATACTGCATTCCATGATAACGAATTTCTTTCAAAATTAAGAATATGTCCAATAGTTTAACATTACATTACAGTGTAAGATGTGTGTTGCCACATACTGGGACAAGGCATGACACATGTTCAGGTATATAGATACATACGTAAGTTTGTTTTGTCTATGGAAGTTTACTTGCGACTGTGGTGTAAAATATTGGACTGCATCTTTTACGAGGAAGAACGGATTCGCCACAATTTTCCCGGGGTATTGATACACAAACAGACATAATCAGTATCACATAGACAATTCCTAATAGAGTATATAAGGTGTCCATGGGAGATTTCTATTATTTTCATTCCATTTGACTAGTACTGGCATAGATAGTGTTATTGGCTCATTAATTGCCTGATAGTAATCAAATAACAGGAAACTGAGAAAAACAAAAAACAAACACGGGTATGTGGGCAAGATAAATATTGATAAAGCCCATAACAAGGCGGTCATTGAAACTGATTCTGAACTTTCATAGTAACAGTTTGATAATTTGATGAAGAAAAATATGATGCAATGTGGGAAATGTAAGCAAATACCCAAGTACTTATGCTATTTTGGTGATTCGGTAGAGACCGAGAAGAATAAAAGATAAAATGATATGAACCATCGTACCCATCACAAGCACATCGTACAGCACAATGCCGCCACTCACACCGTTATCGTAAACACACGCGTAGAGTCCTTCGTGTTCTACCAACGTGTTCTGTAAAGAAAGACTGCCCTCATCTTCTAGTTTGTATTCCTTGTTGCTGATGTTTGTGTGATTATTTTTGTGGAAGATGCCCACATACAGAGTTTCAAAAGCATCTTGTTGAGGTGACCACTTCCAAACGAATAAATTAATTCGAAGGTCTGTACAGGATAAATTCATCGGTGAATGGATCTTCAAATATTTTTTAATGGGAGTTGCCAAGGAAGTGTAATCCATCTCTTTTTCAACCAAAAGAACGTGTTCGTCTTCCACCAGATTCAGTGGTACACTATTCGCTCGGCAGACCAGAAGACTAAAAACAGATGACTCCCCGAAAGAGAACGTCGCTGTAACATGTGATGTATATGTCACATTATCAGTTGTAAATTTCCTGTAGTTTGATGGTAGGATGTGATCGCCACCATGAGTTCTTATCGTCCAACTCAATTTGACTGCGGGACGGCTTAACCTGACAAAGCAGTTAACCTCAACGGAATCGGCTGTGGACTTAACACAGGTAGTACCGTATGTGTTCGAACACTCTTCGATGACGGGAATGGTTATAGCTGGTTTCACTATCAAAAAGAACATTGAAGAATAAATTTTCTAGTAATGATCACATTGATTATTGATAGACACGTGACTGTATCTGAAATATATTGAACGACGATGAATGTTGCATTGAGTTTCCAGGTGAATAACATTTTCTGCATCTTTGGGTGAACATTTTATCCTATAGCAGTTTTGACAATTTCAATTAAGGGACATTTTCATGAATGCTGTTCAGCTACTTGAATGATCCCATATTAAAACTTGAGATAACAAAATCATTTACTAAATTGTTAACAATGTATAAATCATTCAGCCAATGGGATAAACAATATCATATAATGTGGTACAATACTGTTACACGCACGTTATAACTTAGATCAGTGCCATTCAGTACAAACATAGGCAGTAGTATCCAGCTTGTAGTGAGACCTCTGCACCTAATGACCTTACTACGGAAATCATGGAGAGACACGACATACATAGACCGATAAAGGGAATTAGTTTAACCGTTATATCCAAATCAGGTAATACATTACTTTTTTTTTTCGGTAAAAAATATTAATAGGAAAACTACAGCATTACGCGATGTCCTTATGGTGTCAAATGTCAGGAGATATCAGGATATGTATACACCATGCAGTATGATCAAAATCTACTAACATTATCATTTCACGTGTTTTACTTTTTAAAAGTCCGAAATCTGGTTTTCGCTTTAATCTTTGCTGTTCTATGTAAAACGGAATAATCTGTGCTATCACTTTGCATGAAACAATCGTCCCTGGGCTGGACACATGCTACTTGACCTCTCAGGTCTTGTTCATAGCAAACAAATACACGCTTCCTGTGTCAAGCACTTAATTCAGTGTACAGTTCTGTGATATACACATGTAGTCAGTACTGTGCCGCTAGAAGTGAGACATCTGCTAGGCAACATACCTAATGACATAACTACACGAATGTGGGCAAGACACGACTTATTCACAAAGACCGGTGAAGAAAAATACCGTATAATCCAAATAATATATTTACAGTTCTGCTCTCTCTTTAAAAACGAAGAAAAATACCGTTTTAGGCAATGCCACTACAAACTAGAACAACTGTATTTGTACGCAAACACGTGTCGTTGTAGTGTACAGTGAAGGTGAAAGTTAGTTAGTTGTTGATATTCGATGGAGTGGTCTTTGTTACTGCAACCCGTTTGAAGTTATTTCGGTCACAAAAAATAACCAGTTCAGCGTTTGGTCCATTAACTAAGCTACACCAATGCTAGGCTATATTGTGTAATGTTTCTAGACAGTACTCTAGCTAATATACACCCTCAATATAAACGAATAAATGATGACTAAACCCATCACAACCGAGCTGTCAATCACGAATCACGCCTGTTTCGGATGTGACAGTGCATACACAGAGTCAGGGACAGTGGTTGGTGAAATTGAACAACATGTTAACGTTAAAGCACCCTGCTTAGTTAGCGAAATTTTACGAACGTACTGTGGTATAAAGAAAATCTAATGGACGATTAATCTAACGAATACATATATACCTACATTCTATCATTGCAAATGTAACACCCTCCGGTCTATTCAAAACTGCTTTGTCGATTTCCTGGCCCTGGTTTATCATAATCATAAACACGTAATATAAGCCAAACACGGCCATAGTATACAATGCCAAGCCACAAAAAATAACGTTACGAGTGCCTATGTTGCAAGAGCTGAATTAGTACAGATAATGCCAGTCGTTGCGGATAAATAAGATTAATATTTGTTGCAGGATGTTGTTTACTAAAATACGTTCAAATGTTACCGATCTTGTTTAATTCGAGAAAAACGAACCAAAGTAGATAATTGTACGCATTGTTTTAAAGAAGCTTGCTTCTCAAGGGGAGCTATTTTCTTAACGTGTGCAGAATTAACTGCTCTCCGTCACAAATCTTTGCAAATCTGGGTCTGGATTTTTTCCTGCATGTATTTTGTGCATGTATTTTGAAGTCTTTCCGCTTACCTTGATTTGACCTGACATACATTACACCCTTTGATCATATTACATGTATGCAGCAGAAGCTTTCTTTGCCGTTATCTGGAAAGTTACTAATTTTGTGCAATACCACTTTAACTCTTTTTTATATTATGATTTCCTGTTTGACTTGAATTTGGAGTAGAGGCCTAGAGGCATTTGGGAGGGGGCATTTTCTTTGTTTTGCCTAATTTGGATAAATTCAGTACATTCTTATCATAATATATATGTCATATGTACTAAGTAATACTTGTTTAAAATGTTACTGGTATTGTAACAGTTAAGGGGAATGTGCTTTGTTTCTTTCTAAAAGTGTTTTGTTTTAGTCTTGTCCTAATGTTTCACTAAACCAGTAATGCTTGTTCTGCTATCTTTTCAGTATCGTTTCTTATTTTAGTGTATCCGATAATGCAACACCTCCAACTAGCATGGTAGTATATTTAAAACACTGACAAATATGAAGCCACAATTTCCTTTCTTTACAGAAAAAGAAACAACTCCGCAACCTGCAACCTGCAACCTGCCAACAACCAAACAAATATTTCAAATGCACCTCCTACCATATCCATCGATCAAACCTTGCCAATAAAAGAGTGCAACGAAAGTTAACTGTGAAGCCAATTGTTGGCACATCGGAAAGACTATAAATAATACTGAAAAGAAAAGGTTTACCCAACTGAAAACAAAAATAACCGCCCGCCCCCACCCCCCCCAAAAAAAAATTGAAATAGCAATGTAGTGCACTGTTTTCCCAGTCATTTAGGGATAAATTCTTTGTAGGCATCAACTAATTAATTCACTTGTAAGTATTTTGTAGTATAGACTTTTATTTCAAAAATTTTCAATTTCCAGAAAGAAAAGTTTTTCTACAGTATGTGAAATGTAAGCACATATATGTATGAGTAAATGGACATAATTGCTTTTACCAGTTTTGAGCTAGCAAATCAGCTCTATCACCAACCATCCCTTTCATAACATTTGTTACCGAATAAGAGTAAACATGAAATTGCTTATACACTTTAAAACAATCTCACATCCTAATGCTGAAGCTAAAATCATCGGGTATAAATCAAAGAGAATATGAACATTTTTGAGACGATTTGATATATCCCACCTTTTGACCCCTTAATGCACTGTCATTGAAAATTGCAAGTTCCACTGTGAGTTTGTGTAAAGTAGATACAAGCAAGAATATGAACTCTTTGAAACATATTTAATCTCCTGAATGATTGCATATTTTGTTGAAGACCTATAGATCTCAATCAAAGAAAAACTCTTCTGAACTAATATTGACCAAACCGTGTTCACCGCATAGGAATATTATCATTGGAGAATTATGTGATTAATTGTAGCTTTAGTTTAGGATTGATGTTTACAATGTTTTCAGACTCCCAATTATGAAGTTCAAGAAAGTGTACTTTTCGAGTTAACAAGGTTATCAGACATTGGCCTCTTTTGACCTCAAGAGATCTTTGGATTCGCAGATAAGAATAGCGTTTATTTTAATCAATACGACGGATCCACATACCAAATATGAAGTTAATCTACCTTTAATTTTGTTTTCTATTTCGTGTTTACAAGCAAGTTTCACTTACAAACACCCATCCACACAGGGCCAATTTCAAGTAAAACATAATTACATTGTTATTAATCTACTTAATTTACTTTATTGTGTGGGAGCGGTTATTTAATAATAATTGCTGATGTCATTTTCTATAAGATATTTAATTTTCCGTTCTCACACTTTACATTTGGATTACAATAAGCAAAATATGAAAGCTACATACCGGTTGTTTGCACACAGATATTCTTCGAAATTCTAAAAGCCCAAATGGAGATTGCCATTGATACTCGGTATACAGATTCATGGCTCGCAGTCACGTTATTTATAAGTAACGATCCGTTAGGATAAATATCATATTCTCCAGATTCGTAGCCATCTCCACTTTTCTCACCATTATGGAGTAACAAAAGGGTCTTCCCTTTGTTAACATCGACCCAAGCTATAAGTGCCATAGAATTCCCATTACAGGAACACGGAATGAGTCCCACTGTACCAAGTTCGACATACTGTGTCTGTTCGCATTCTGTATCTTCTGCCGAAGTTGCTGTACAATGAAAAAAAAAGTAATGTGCTATGTCATAGTTCTCGAACTCATCGGTGTTTTTTTTAACTTAAGGCATCAAATTATTCAAATAAGAAGGAATAAAATCAACATATTAAAGAACAAAGAAATCCAGAGGGAAACCCCTCCCAGTGGCTACTCGCCTTTAAATACATTATTGGTAACATAATAGTGGTTTGCAAGCTAATAATGGCAATAAGAGAGATAAGTTCAGATAGAGAGCAGTATAAATCTAGACATATTCAATGCTTATATTCGAATCGTGTGACATGATACCACAACGATGAAAGAAAGACAGAGGGACCTTTTGTGTTGTTAATCAATTTGTTTTGCATGTTCTCTCTAACAGCAAAGAGCTGAATTTGCCTTTTTAATTGTTATCCTGATGAGATATATTTGATATTTTGACCTCTGTTGACCCCGGTTCTTGTACTCATAATAAAGACACAAGTCAAATATGATCTATGTGATGTAACCTATCTTGGGATAAAGTGTTAACAGGGATTGTGTTTGTAAGGATTTACAGACTGTCACCTTTGATAACCTTAAATGACCTTTGATCTCCACAATTTTCAATAAGGTCCTAGTATTGCTTATAGGAAAGCCACATGCAAACTATGAGAGCCAAGAAAGTTTTCTATATGGAGATATCGAGTTTACAAGGATTTCAAGTTTAAACCACTTTTCGACCTTAAATGAACTCTGACTTACACCAAATTGTTTAAAAAGTTTACACTACATAAGGCATATATTAGCATATATTAGCTCATCTTTTGATGTTCATGTTCTGGTGATACAGGGTTTTTGATATTTTCATAGTTTGCCTTCAGCTGACCCCAAATGACATATGGCCAATTGAAAAACAATAGCGTTCTTGTACTCATTCTAGGCTAGCCACATACAAAAAATGAGAGCTGCACCGGTTTTAATCTTGAGATATCGTGTTTACAAGCTACACATATACTCACGCGCAGCAGTTCACGCACACGCGCACACAACCGACTTGGCGGCATAGAATACTTGCGTGCGTTTGGCAATAACCACCAGAATGCAAAATGCTTGTGGATTTTGATGCAACTGCTTGTCCACCAGAAATAGTTCTTATAATATGCCCTGAATCACTATTTTGACGTACAATTACACTATGACATGGTACATATAGGGCAGTCTACTATACATGGCCATACACACCTAAACCAAAAACAATGGGGTGTTCCTCTAAATGTGATGCATCCACACAAGTATGGGAAGTATCCATGATTCCTACCTTCAGATATTATGTTTAAAGTTTCCAGAGTTTTACCTCTTCTGACCTCTTTTAAACTTTGACCTATACCACCAACAGGATTCTTTTACTCCATATTGCAAAACCATACACCATGTATTGGAAATATCCATTGTTGCTATGAGATGTCATGTTTAAAAGTTCTCACAGCTTCACCGTTGGTGACCCAGACACCTCCACCAAAATCAATAACACAAAAACCAATATAACGCATCAACAATCACATTTTTAAAAGTTCTCACAGCTTGACGGCTGGTGACCCAGGCACCTCCACCAAAAACAATAACACTAAAACCAATATAATGCATCATCAATCACATGAAAAGTATGACAAGTATCTATGCCTCCTATCTTGAGATATTATGTTAACAAAATTTCAAGTGTTCAAAATCTGGTGACCTCAGGTGACCTTTGACCTCCACGATAAGCTATAGTATCCGTTATGTCAATATGACGCATTCACATGATATGTATGACAAATATTAATTCTTCCTATCTTGAGATCAACTTTTAAAAATGTGTTCAGTATTTGACTTTGATGACCGAGCTGACCTTTGACCTCCACGAACAATAGTGTTCTTCTACTCAAAATGTCGCATACATATTCCAAGTATAAAAATTATCCTAACTTCCTACCATGAGATATTATGCTAACAACATTTTCAGCGATTGACCTTTTGGTGACCTTAGATAATCTTTGACCTCCACAATCCTACGCAATATGGAAATGCATCTATCACACATGACAAGTATCCATGATATGAAAAGGTTTTGAAAGGTTTTCAGAGTTTGACCACTGGTGACCCAGATGACCTTTGATTTCTTCAAAACGAAATAAAAAATAACGCATACTCGTGATAAGTATGAGAAGTATACATGCCTAGTATCTTCAAATATCATGTTTACCAGGTATCCAGTGCTAGACATATGGTAAATTTAGATGATGAGCGATCTCTACCTAAACAACTGTTCTTTTGTTAATTATGGTGCATACATGCCAAGTATGAAGAGTATTCATACTTCCTATCATGAGATATCAAGTTACAACGTCTTCAGCGTTTGACCTCTAGTGACCTCACAGCATCTTCGATCTCGGTCAAAAGCAATATAGTTACCGTACTTGCTATAATGAATTTACATGCCAAGTATGAACATTATCCACGGTTCCTAACATATATCGTGTTTACAAGGTTTTCAGCGCTTATTTTCTTTTGACCTCCATCAAGAGCAATAGGGATTTTCAACTTGATATAGGGCATCTAAAAACCAAGTATGAAAACTATCCATGGTTCCATTCTTGTGATATCGTGTCTACAAGCGGGCGTCACTCACGCCAACACACGTGTCGTCATGACTGCATAGGTTTCTCTTGTCATCGAAACCAAAAATGGAAAGACGTGCACGTTTTCAAAATGTTGTTTGGTTATTCATATCTAAGCTCTTACAATATACAGCCATTATAGTACAGCTACTATAGTAGGTACGTAATGAATGATTCTCCACTTTTCACTTGATGACAACTCACCTGACGATAATACAAGTATTATCGTGAATGCTAAATAGAGTCCTGTGTCGAGAATCGCCATGTCTTCCCATATGTCCGAGAAAACCATTGACGGATGAAATATGTAGTTAAATTGTGTTTATTCTGAAAACGAATAATTGGTGACAGTAGGCTATATTTTGTTTATTCTGAAAGAATAAAAGGGAAAGAGAAGAAAAGGTGACAGCGAACTGTGAAGCTGTTAAACATATCCTAGCAATATATAATAACTGGGTAACGGTTTAAAACCATAACCAGCTTCTACTTATAAGACTGACTACTGATGAGAATCGGGTTATTTCGCAGTAAAACTCGTTTCATAACGATTCTGACAAGATCTTTAAAGTCAAGGAGGCAGTATAAAACTTCCCATAGTCAAATTAGGTTGCTGAGGTACAAAGAAAAATACGTATGTATTACGGTGGGGTATAGAAATTGTAAAATGACGTCTCTTCACACATTTGTAATAGTTCTTTGATATTTTGGGGGAATATACCATTTATGTCCCAGTCATCACAACCTTGATGGCCCATCTTGGCTTTATGTGGATCAAGTGGATTTAACATTGGTGTGAGGAACCATGGAGTACATTTTTGGGGCCCGTGTGATGTTTGTGTTATTTGTGGGCAGTGGTACGTGGTCTACCAATCATATTCCCGATTTTGTGGGTTGTGTGTGGGCTACAAGTGGGTACCATATTGTGGATTAATTTTGGGATGACTAATTGGGTCCCATGTGGGGTTTCACATCAGTTTGAAATGGGAAAATCAGTTTGGGTTACCAAGGGATGATCACACTGATTTCCATGTGAATACAATATGTGCTGCACACGACCAAGTAATGTGAGTATACCGTGTGATATACATTTGACCCCATGTGATACAGTACTTCAAGTTGAAGGGGCGCCTATTATTAGAGGAAGGGTACAATACTTATGTGAGCTGTTACTTGTTAAGAAGTTGTTAACATGATGTTAGGACTAATTAAGGAGTGAGTGGAATAACGCTAGTCTTAAAGTGGAGGGGCATGTATGGGCTACGGGTATTAAATGGCAAATTGTGGTCAGCAGCACTTATAATGTTATAGGTGAAGATTGACAAAAAATCTAGGCCAACACTATATGGCTAACACTATATGGCTGATAGAGTAAGTGACCAGTTCTTGTTGAGGATGTGAGGGACAAATTCAGGAATGCAGAATACAGATTATTCATATCATCATTTACTGCAATGAAGAGCTGGGGAAAACGGGATATATCAGCTATGAGAAAATTTAATAAAGAGTTATGGTATGATGTGGAGGGGGAGGGGGCTAGCGCATATTATAATAATATCATGTCTTTATTCTTGGGGGACGGGGGATTAGCTGGTGTTTCAGAGCTGAAATCTTCCCCATCTCCCTCACCCCACATATCCATACCATTGAATTTAATATAAAATTTGAGCTCGGCTTGCAGCTGAAATGTGTCAATGAGGCTGGGCAAACCATGAATCTATTCCAAGTGTCAAATTGAAGTTGGTAGGCTAGGGGGAAATCATTGCACAGTTTCACTGTAGCTGCTTGTACTTGGAAGGCATTTTCTTCTTCTTTTTTAATTTGATTTGTAATTTGGGGGCACTAAATGGTCTAGAAAAAATTCCTCAGTCTGATTATAATTACCACCTGGACTGCATCTGGCTAAAATCATCCATCTACTAAATATACAGCTGAGGCAATGTTATTAGAGGAGAAAAGTTTGCGTCCCAGGGACGCAAGCCCCCGAAAAAATGTTGCGTCTCGTCAAAAAAGCTTGCGTCCCGATCGAACACCAATTTACGTTTATTGTATCCTGCGTTCGTAACAATGCTGTAATAAAGGTATTGTTTTATTGTTCCAATGGTGATATTCTGGATGCCAAAAGTTTATGTAATGCGCAAAGCAATGTCAACACACTATATTCAGTGTTTGTTGAAAACATCAGTACATTGTTCAGATATGTTAACTTGAAGGATGTATATCGATTATGTACAGTTATACGCTGTAATGCATGCTATATGAAATGTGGTCAGAGGTGGCCTCTATCACACACAGGTAGTCTATATTTGCTCTGGAGAACGTGCATGGTAATACAAGTATACCGTGAAGTATACTGAAGTTTTTGAAAGAGCTTATTCTGTATCCGCTCACATGGTGGATAAGTGGTTCAAATTGTTTTAACAGTCGATGCTTCTATGACCATTGTATATACCTGATAGGAGATTCCTTACTTGTTCAAGGTTAGTGGGTTCTTCCCATGTGAATTTTGAAAATGTTCGTAAACCAACTGGTAACAACTTGTGATACGCAAACTTGATGCTCAAAATACAACTTGATTCTCAAAATACAATTATTCTATCAGTCATTGATGTGTTAACACACTGCATCGGAACTGTCGACCTCAAGTTACATTTGACTTCTAGCAATTTCAAGAGGGTTGTTGCACTTAACAATCTGGATTTTCCTTCCAAGTACGACATTGATGTAATCTGTTTTAATTGAGAAATCCTGTTTACACCCGTTTTCGACGATATACAATTCAACCCATCTGATCATGAATATAAACGAGTTAAAATTGTTGCTGCAAAGGACATGTACGTACTATGTACAGTAGTTACATCACCATACCGAGAATCGGACATACGGTTAAAGTGATATTGACATTTCAAGAACGGTATGCTAAGCCCCGCCCACTCTTCAATAATTGAGAGATATACAATCAAAAACGTGTATAAATCATAGCGTATCTACGTACCAAGTATGATATTGATTCAACTTGTGATTCTTGAGATAATCGTGTTAAAGATCTAGCGGTCACATCTACACACCCACACTTACATGTAAGCTCACCATTGTGAAACCTCTAGGTTTGACTACAATGTGAGAACACTGCTTTATTGGGTGTATACATGATATCTCTCAGGGTTATGCTAGGTAGTTTCTTCCTCAGATTTGCAGTATATACCAATCATTGATTATGCACAGTATTGGCCTTTGACAAAGGAAAATCAAAGTGATGCCAATTTCAAATGAATTATGCACTATGAAACGATCTCAGAAACGATCCTATGTAAGGTAAAAAATAGGTCATCTATGCTAACCATGTATTGGGACGCCATGCATCTATTTACTTCTGGTGGTTGAATGGTTTAACTGATTCAGTCTGGGGTTGGTAAAATACATTCTGAGAAGTTGTGTACTACTCGTGTATACACACCTATTTTCAACCTCACACAATAGAGCATGTAGTAAAAACCTACCATTCACACATTGTTATGGGTCTAATTTTAGATAAGTGTGCCTCAGAATATGCTTTTTGACGTTTAAACGTTTATATTCGTCATAATGTCTTAAAAATTTGTTTATTAAAGTTGTTAAAGATCTTCAAATACCCACTCAAATTACTGTTATATGCAATCATGCTTTCAACAGAAAAAGCCTGAGAGTGCCATGTATTTAGAATGTGGGTGTCTAGAGGTGCAAAATGTATGCAAAAAATGCGCACCCGATTGTTGGGCTTGGGTGAATATGGAATATCCCTCTGGATCCCTCGTATTGCTTCAGCGATGCCTCGTTGCTTCTTGCTTCGCCATTGGTATCTCTACATATATGAAATGTTCATGGTCGATGTATGTTTCATGAACGTAGCAGTAGAAGTTCAGTAGAAATATAAAAAAATAATCGCTGTACATGACAATTAAGTTTTCTGCTGCCGCTAAGTTCTATTTCCATAAGATAATAAATGTTCTGATTAATATTGTAACGCTGACATTGGTCCACTTATTCTGATAGACAACACAGTCTGTTGAAAATTGAAGAGAGTGTCCGTTTTTACTCGAAACAACTTACTGCTCAAATGTATACAGAAGATTGGTTTGTGATTGAAGACTTGAAGATCAGCAGAACGGGTTGAGCATACACAGTATTATTTACGCAGCTAATATATAATCTTTACTTCTCAGAGAACGAGCATATCCTTGGGGATCTACATATAAATGACTGAATTGAGTAAATTTTTCTCACGCAATTGGTACTAATTAAATCGTTCTCGCGAGTAGACATTTTTACAAGAAGACTTAACTATTATAAACAATAAGGAAGATCTCTTATGTGAAGACTGCGTACATTAATTATGAGTACGTTTCTCATGAGAAGATAAGTTTCTTGGGAGATATTTGAGTAACTTTAATTACGAGCAAGTCTCTCGTGAGAAGGCAGTCCAATATCACTCTCGAGCAAATACAATAGCTCGTGAGAAGATATGTCGTGAAAAAGAGTCTCATGTACAGAATTACCCGTGAGAATATTTCTCGTTAGAACAATGACTCGTGAGTATAATGACTCGTGAGAAGGTACCTCTCACCTGAAAATATTGATGTTTACAAGTTGACGTTATTCCTTTCCTAAATTGTTTGCTTTGGGATAGTAAACATTTGAGCCAACTGTACACAGGCTCTTTAGTTCGCAAATACTGTTACGACACAAAATAAGGGGGAAATATTATCTAGTGAACATGTTGCAGTGATTCATATACAGCCTAACAAACCTAGCCCCTTGTCAAGTATACGAATAGGTTGACTTCAAACACGCAAATATTCGGGTCCTAATATTAATACAACGAGCTTCTTATTACCAATCGATTACATTAATAGGCCTTTAACATTATACCAACCATTGACTAAGTCAAATTTACGGTTTACTTTGCCTTCAACTATCACAACTTACATTCAGAAATCTTATCCGTTCGCTGGCTGCTTTCCTCCCTACTGGCATTAAAGGTTAACTATTAAAATTCCATAATTACAGCGCAACGTGACATGGTCACGGTATACAGTGCAATGCATTACATGCACAGAAGGTTTCATGCAACAATTCTCTGATATGACTATAATACATTATATATTGTAATCGTTCAGTTGTAGTTAAACTAATTAATCAAATGTTCTTGTATGTAGTATATTTAGTACAATGCAGTCACTTTACAATACATTAGTTCCATGTCAGATTCAGCTCTAATCATGATATGAATGCTATAATACTATACAATTATATGTGTACATTTCACTGTAGGGAACTTGCTACCACGTCACGGTCATTTGACATTATTACAATTGATTTGAAACCAAGCAGCTCCTCTTGTAATGTACAACATGGACTGGTCATACGACACCTACGTGTTACGTTAACAGTAGAAATGAACTCCATCTCGCTCTGTGGTCTTATCCTGTTAAGTGTTTGATAAATACTGCCTAGAATTGTGATTGTTTTTAATCTTACCTATGTTCGCATTAAAGTTTATCTATTAAAATTCCATAATTACAGCGCAACGTGACATGGTCACGGTATACAGTGCAATGTATTACATGCACAAAAGGTTTCATGCAACAATTCTCTGATATGACTAATACATTATATGTTGTAATCGTGCAGTTGTAGTTAAAATAATTAATTAAATGTTCTTCTATGTAGTATATGTAGTACAATGCAGTCATTTTACAATGCATTAGTTTCTATCAGATTCAGCTCTAATCACGATATAATATAATGTAGGCTACAACATGGACTGGTCATACGAAACATACGTGTTACATTAACAGTAGAAATGAACTCCATCTCGCTCTGTAGTCTTATCCTGTGAAGTGTTTGATAAAAACTGTCTAGAATTGTGATTGTTCTCGTTTTTAATCTTACCTATGCTCCGATCGTATCCACTTTTCTTTCCAGATTCTAAACGTTTACAATACAACATGGCGGACCGCCTCATCGTGCTTGTTCCTGGTACGATATGATACAATGTGATCAAACCACAGTAAAATGAGCCTAGCCTTCAGCCGCATTGTATCACCCGTACGAAATCTGCCGCATCATCCGTGCGTAATTCGCGTTGAATTGATCGTACATTGTTGGACCAGATGGCGAGACGCTAGCGCAAATATTGCGCAACATTTGCCGTATTAGGAATCTAGGCTCCGCCCACATTTATTATGTACCTCGACTCCAACAGAGAAGAGTTTGCATACACTACGTATTGCTCTTATTAAAGCCTCAAGAGCCGTTTGATGAAGACTTCTAAAGGCAAAAACTGCGAGTACATTTATAATTCCCGTTCCAAATGTACTGTATAGTAGTAGAGTTGGAATGAAATTTGACATTAAATTTCTCAATAAAGAAGTTGAAACAGCACATGAGAGATGCATAGAAAGTTGACCTTTTTCAGTTATATTCCAATGTGAGTGAGCCATATTCCAGAAGGGTTCCAAAGGGGTCTCCTCCCACGTTAGTGCTACCTGCCACTAGTCAAGTTCAGCAATTTGCCCTCAATTGGGGGGGGGGGCATTAAAATAGGGATATTCAATCGGCGATTGTCAGTTTGTATGTCGTTGTTTATTTTGCCAACCGTTTCTCATAGAGGTACCAGTAAAAAATGGCGGTTTAACCGTTCATTATTTATAGCTGGGAAATGGAATGAACATCGAAATACATATTATAGCTCTCAGAGTAAGCAACTGTGAAGCTAATATATATCGTGTTTTTTGTAAAGGTGAACGACCAGTGAAAGTAGGTTATATTTTGTTTATTCTGTAAGAATAAAAGGGAAAGCGAAGAAAAATGATAAAAGCGAAGTGGAAAGCTTTTTAGCATAGCATAGCAATAACTGCGAAACTGTTTTAAACCATTACTTACTTACTTACTGCCCATTATGCCTCCTGGCACATAGGGCAGCAACAAAAGTCTTCTACTCCTTCCGATCCTGGGTTAGTTTTTGGATTGTTTCCCCTTGTGTGGTTCAGGTCTTTAATCTCCCCTTCCACAGTTCTTCGCCAAGTGTTTTTAGGACGTCTCCTCTTTCTTTTGAATTATAGTGTCCAGTGGAGGCTGTTCGTGTGATGTCATCTATGCTCTTTCTCATTACATGTCCGATCCATCTCCACATTCTTCTCATGATGATGTTCTCCATGCTGTCTTGATGGCATTGGGCATATAGTGCTTCGTTAGAAATGGTGTTTGGCCAGAAAAAGCGTTTTAAACCATAACCAGTATTAACTGATAAAAAACTGAAGACAATCGGGTTATCTCGCAGTAAAACTCGTTTCATAAAGATTCTGAAAGTTCTTTAAAGCAAAGGAGGCAGTTTGAACTTCCCATAGATGAACTAAGAATTAAGGTACAGAGAAAAATACATATTTATTACGGTGAGCTATTGAAATTGTAAAAGGACGTCACTTCACACATTTTAATATTTCTTTGGTAGTATTTGGAATATACCATTTATGTCCCAATCATCACAACCTTGTGGGATAATGTGGGTTAACTAGGAGAATGTGGGGTTAACTTGGGTGTGATCTACCACGGAGTACTTAGTAAGGGCCCATGTGGTGTTTGTATTATGTGTGGGCGGTGGTACGTGGTCTACCTTTGACATTCCCGCTTTGTCAAGTGTCGGTTGTATGTGGGCTACAAGTTGGTTAATTATTGTGGGTTATATTTTCCCATGTGGGATTTACCATGAGTTTGAAATAAGTATATGAGTGTAGGTATACCAAGGTATCATCACACTAATTTCCATGTGGGTACAATAGCACACGACCAGTGGATGTGAGGATATCGTGTGATTGGATCTTGGACATATGTGGGTCTTATGGTATTCCGAGTTGGAGGGGCATCGATAATTCATGGAGTGGCACCGATACTTTAAGGATGGGAACCGTACTTATGTGCTATTACTTGTGAAACTTGTGTTCACATGCTGGCGGGGCAAATTAAGAGGGTGGGTGGGAGAACACTTGTCTGTAAGTGGAGGGGCATGCTTCTTGGGCCCAGCCAGGCTACCGGACTACTGGGGAGGGGTTCATACCCAAATGGAGTCATATTGCCACATTAGACATATGCTCAGTTATTGATTAAGACTGGTATACATTGGAAGTTGACTTGATCATGCTGAGGTTAAACATTTCTTGAACATTTTTCTTGCGCATGTTTGTCAATTTAAGTCTACAAAAGCTTAAGCTCACTAAAGTTCGAGAAATTGTTTCATTATTTATCTGAAGGTAACTCACATTAATGCAACAACCAAGATGCCATCGTTGCTGTATATAAAGTGATGATGCAAGTGCTTGAAAAATAGGTCAACACGCAACAGGATTTTGGATAGAACTTCCCAAATGTATTTCTCTGTACACTTTCTGACTATTTTCAGCTATATATTTGTTCAATTAAAACACCGCAATTCAATTTCCCTTGAACCTTGAAAACGGCGTTAAACGTGTAACATGCTTCCGTAGATAAGCAGTGTAACCCCAGCAGTACATATCGAGCAGTAAGAAAGTGTTTCATTTAACCAAGTTCACCAAGAAACATGAAGAGGTTCCCTTTCGTTTACTATTCCGCACAAGAATACCCTTAAAAGTGGCTCACAATTCAGTGTATTTTTTTTTTAAAGAATTTCTTACAATCTGGAAAATTAATTGGACACTCCATTGCCTAACGCTAAGACCCTATGTTAATAGCAATGTGGGTTGACGCTTTTGGGTGAGCTATTGATCTTCAATTCGCTTCTATGTGTACGCTTCTGTGGATGTATTTCCCCAGGTATAAGCATGCAGCAATGTTATGAGGTGAGTTACTTCGGAGCTGAAACCACTGTAGTAGTTCTAGTACAGCTGCATCGTTATATTATCATGTATGTAACTGATGTCTGTATCTATTAGCTGTGATTGTATTATGGTCTTGTCATGTTGTGTTTTGCATGTCAGTTCCAAGGCTTTATGACATCAGACATGTGTGCTAGTGTAGTGCAAATGTTAAGGATTGGATCAATATGAAATGTAAATAAAATGTTGTATGTTTTTTAAATTTTTTTCTATAAGTTCTTATTTTAGAAAATGGCCTAAACATTTCATGAAACCAAATTGTATGATGGCTAACTCTATAATACTGATACAGTTTACCATTTCTTGTTGAGACCGTGGGGGACTTAAACCTTAAACCATTCCGTATATTCCGCTGTTAACTAATTGTACATAACCTACTTTTACACTATACATGCAGTATAATTGAAATACAGACAAACTTACAAAACTTACAGATAATGAATATCTTAATACACCAGCAGATACCTGATTCTAATCACAAACTTACAGATAATGAATAGAAGTATATACTGTAATTGACTGAGGAAAAATTAAATAAAGAATTCAGTGGGCCTAACTCATATGATAATAATCTGTCCTATAATATTTCAATATATCATATCATCTGGCTTGTTTGCTTAAATGTAACATATGTGTTCGGCTTGCAGCTGGAGTGTGTCGATTATTATATGGAGGCAATCTTAAAAGGCCGGGCAAACCTTGAATCTATTCCAAGTGTCAAACTGAAGTTGGAAGACAAGAAGTAAGAACAAGTACTTTAAAGGTATTTTTTCTTTTCCTATTTTATTTTTTTCCCATTTGATTTGCAATATGAGACACCCTATGGCGCAGTAAAACCTTCATAACCCCCTGTGTTTACTTTGTACTGGTCAGCAAGAATTATGAGCACTAATTATAACTAGATCAGCACGAAAATATATTGTACAGTACAAAATACATGGTAAGCTTACTTACTAATTTTGAAGCTTTCTAAGAACTTTGTTTAAGACACATTCATCATTTAAAGTATTAATTCCATAGCTCAATGTTTACGAGACAGTCTCATTACATCTACCCTATGGACTACAACTAGCAAAAATCATCCATGTACTAAAAATACAGCTGAAGGGTGTGATATTATTCCAGTGGTAATGTTCTGGATGCTAAAAAAATATGTAATAAACAGAGCAAAGACAACACACCATTTTCAGTGTTTGTTAAAAATCTCAGTACATTGTCAAGAGATGTTTGCTTGAAGGATGTAAATCTATCATGTACAGTTATACACTGTACTACATGTGATATGAGATCAGGGGTGGCTGCTATAACACACAACTAGTCTGTATTTGCTTTGGTCAGCGTGTAGGGTAATACAAGTATGCAATGACTGACCTATTTGAAAGAGATTACTCTGTATCCGACTACCTGTGGTGGATTAGTGGTTGAACTCCTTGATCCGTCAATGCTTCTATGACCATTACTGTGTATAACAGACAGAGTCTGATTCCCCACTTGATCAATGTTAAGTTTTTTTCCCATGGTTTCCCATGTGAACTGGCCTTTCCAAGGGAAGGAATCAAAATATTATTTACAGTTGTTCACTCTTATTGATCTTAACTATCTCCCACATTCCTCGTGATTAGCGTCATTTTATAAATGCCCTTCAAGGTCGGCTTTATAATGTGATAATGTGTTATCGCAGATGATTTCGCTGTGTATCGTTGCCATATTTGAGAAGAAACAGGCAATATATCATAGGTTATATAGGTTATATTTGTTTAACGAGTATCTGTCAAAAAATATGCAATTCAATTTTTTTTGTCATATTAATGTCATTTTGGTGAAAAGGCTGGACGTTCAGGGGTTGCTTCTGTTCTTGGGGTTATGAAGTGGAAGACACACATAACATAATGTATAGCGCCTATATGTTTCTAACTTCCCTTGTTTGTGAAACATAAAGTTAAACTGCATGGCATACGTTTATTAAATAAGGATTTTAGTATATGTGTGGGCCAAAATTTCTGACCTTAACATGAATGCTCGCCACACTCTTGCCTGCTCACATAAACTAAGCTGCCGCGTCGAGGTTGATACAGTAAACACGTCGCGACGTTTTGCGACGGATTCCGACGCGAATTTACACTTCGACGCTTTGCGACACTTTTATTTCAAAGAATTAACAGATCTATCCGACGGAATGTGTTGTTAATGTGTTGTGGAATCTTCTTGTTTCACCCAAATTTTTTTTAAATACCTTAAATCACACTCAATGCTCTAGTCAACCGTGATCGTCATTCGTTGATCTTTGTTAAGCCGTGTAAGCCTTATTAGAAAGAAATACAAAATGCGTGTTTACCAGTGAACATGAACTTTCTTCAGTACTCTATTTGTTTCTGTCTTTCACGTAGAAAATAATTAAGATATATGAACTACACAGCTGCATTTCCAT